>CAJUYH010000244.1:71469-110006 GCA_910591685.1 Galerucella tenella | reverse complement strand
ATTTATAAAATTATAAAAAAATTCAAGGATTCCTGAATAACACATACCTGAATTAAAATGAATAAGTTTAACTCTCACCACAACTATATTAAAAAAGAATGTTTCATCAATATGCGCTGTCGTAATAGTAAATTAATAATTATCAATATCAATGAGTAATAGCCCAAGTACCAAGCAATTTATTACATGATAAAAAAAAACAAGATAATATTCCATGTGTTATCAATCTGTTTTGCGAAATATATTATATGTACCTTAATAATAATGAAAATAGAATTCAATGGTAAGTATTAGGGTATGTATATGTTTATATGCACGCCAATGGTCAGATTAATAATTCTCAATTGTGAAATTGAAGAATTATATATCGGTGTGGAGCGACACCGGGTGCAACACAACAGCCATACATATCCATGATACCCAGAGCATTAAAATTTAAACAGAAGAATAAAAAACAATACGAAAAAAAAAGTAGAAATCGATATAAAAAAATTCCAAACGTTTGCAAAATCGTTAGAAAATTTCTCCATGTTTTCAATGAAAAAAAAAAAAGAAACAACAAACAATGATAAAATAAAATTATTAATTGTCCTTTCGCAATTTCTCTATATGGTCGTATGAAAATAAATATGTTAATATCATTCTCATCGCGTACAAACCGACACATAAAACGAAAAAGAAATAAAGCAAAGCAAAACAAGATTTAAAATAAAATACTGTCCTTAAAAACGGAAATAAAAATAAATCGTCTGACCGGCAATTCATGAAGCATATCATTTGTGACTGAATAATATTAATGTTATACATGAGGACTCACATTAGGCAATTCCTATTTAATGGTAGATCTATAAAAACTTTTAACCGTATAAAAAAAAATAAAACAAAAACAAAAATGGAAAAAAAAAAAAATAATAATAATAATAGTAATAGCGGCGGAAAGAAAACGCTTGCGTATTTTATTATTATATGCATTTCCATACATGATACATACATATAAATATATGCGTTCCGCTATTGTCATAATATTTTTCTATGTGTATATTTTTAATTATTAATTGTAAAATTCTCGCACGATTGATGTGCTATTATCGCTAAAATGAAAAAAAAAATATGCTGAACCTCCGTAATGTTAGAACAGAAACAAAAAAAGAAAAAATAAAAATAAAGGCAGACAACTCAGAAAAAACCAAAGGAACAAAAGTTAAAAGAAATGGTGCATAAAAATCCATTATAAATAAAATGCAAAATAGACAACTACATATACACGGCCACATATATATATATATATATGCACACACACACACACACGGGTACCCTCACGTACACAATGTCTCCAAGTGGATTGTATATGAATATGACTTACAGACTGTTATACTGAATATATTTTACGTTTTCAATTTTTTATAGCCATTAAAAAAATGTATCCACTGACCATTTGTATGCGCAATCGCCAAGTTCGAGCAAAAACAAAAAAATAATAATAACTTTCTTCGCTTCATTGTAACAAATGTATGTGAGAACGTAACATTTAAATTAAAAAAGATAGTGGGAGTGAGAGAAAGAGAGATAAATAGAGATAATATAGAGCTAAGATGGTGAAATAAACATCGAGTGAGAGCTCAACTACCTACACTGAAATTCCTTTCGATTCCTTCCAAATATATATATATATATCTATGTTAAAATTCAATTTTCCATAGTTAACTTGTGGCAATAATCAAGCTGCCACTACTATATTAAACAACTTTCAGCAAGGTATATAGTCACTATATAAATTGGTTGATGCCTCGTGTGTGCTTTTATTATTATAAACAACTACGTCGTATGGATAATTCGACGTATAAGCAACTGAGCACACACAGTACATTTGAGATTGGCGCTTTCTAGCTCAAGGACATACGCATAAAATTGTATCTGTGAAAGAGATAAAGCACAGTTGTTAATATCTATGTTCACTTCAATCTCATCCGGTGAACAAAAATATATGTATATACATAATATTTTTTATGAATTAAACGAATAGCATGAGTAGTAAAACAGTAGAGCATAAACACATACACTGTCTGTATACATTTATATATATTTCATCATTATATGTACAGTAGTTCATCATTTTCCAGATGTTCATCTATTTAGTCAGTCATTAATTATGCGAACATACCTCTATAAATCTCGATGCTTATCGAATTCGATTGAGCTGAAAAAGGGACAGAAAAAAAAAATTACAAAACCATTTGCCTCCATCATAATTATCGGTGAACTTTTGCACAGTCAATGAAAGAGTGCGAAAAAAAAAAAGAACCAAACGTAGGGGAGATATAAAAGAAAACAAATGAGTGAGTGAGAAAGACGTTGATCGACGTAAAATCTCGAGTGTAAATTACAGACTTTATCCCTCGACAGGGCGTTAAAGAATTGAACGAAGCCATTTAATTCCAGGTAAACCGTCTGGTCTACTTCATTCACGGATTTCAACGTATATGTTCAAGTTTTGATTTATGGTGAATCCTGACCGTGGCAACTATGCAAGTGGCTTCTGTGTGGAAAAACTCGTGTCCATATATGAGAGAAACAAAACTGCATTCCAAAGATTATTCTGCCTTGTTTTTTTCTCTTCTTGTTGATTTCCTTCTGTTGGATCCAACCCAACTGCCACTGTGTTACTCCAACATTAAAATATCTCAATTTAATTACAATGACATAAATTTTTTAACGAACAAATCAAAAATAATCAAATAGTGTATGTATCAATCGATATTTTTTTAATATATTCACAATGAAGATGGTTAAAGTTGGACGATTATTATTTTTACATGAAAATGCGACATGAGAACCCGTGGTTGAGTCAATGGTAGCCTGGAATACCAAAGGGGTCCGGGATAGAGTGAGAGAAAAAGAGAAAGAGAGTAAGAGAGTAAGAGAACGGCTACGAGACCAGAGAGTCAAACCAGAAAAACCGGCCCTCTTCGCCTCTACTCCCCCACTTTTATCCAACCATCATTATGAACGCCTGCAGAGTCTCTCACCGTTTGTTCCTGCTTGCACCTCACGTTTATATTTCTCTCTTATATACCTTATTCACTGTCTTTTTCACTCACTCATCCACGCCATGGATAAACTTGGATGGCAGCCCAAGCAATGAGACGTGGTGTATGTTTGTCATGACGAGTCACACCATTACTTGTCCCAGGTGACTAACATCTAGATTGACCCTGATGCAAATCATTAGTCTTCAGAAAATATTTATACAGTTAGTGAAGAATTCAACTGACTCAACATTATACCGCGAAGAAAAATTACTAATACAAAACAAATCCATTAATATACATATATCATCTTCTATTTTTTTTTACCTTCCACAAAACGATTTCAATTCAATCCACTGTCGTTGATATTGAAACTTTAAATTGAATTTGATTCATGTATCCGAATAATATATATAGATTTTTTTATGTAATATTCATGGAAAATGTTACAGAGACAATTGTCATTTGCAATAGCATATTAAACCGTATATTTTTTGTTTTCTCTTTCTTTTTAGTACTTTTTTTCTCCCACGTCACTCACGCCCTCACCCTCGCGCATAGTTCAAGGTCACGATTGTCCATTAAATGAGAAGTAGCCTGGAATGATACTCTCTATTCGCGCCAATAATCGTCGCTCACGTGCTCGTAGCGATAAAAATAACTTCATTGGTAATGTTTCGTCTCCTCGTTTATCTCTCTCATTGTACGCTTGCGCGGTGGCCCTCCGCCTCGAGGTACGTACCCACCAACATATACATACCCACACACGCGCGTTTATTCACTACAATGAAGTGCAGGTTAATTTATTTGACCCACACGAAATCGAGTTCGCTTACAATTAGTCTCTCTTACTGTCATCCTGAACACGTCGTTGTCATTTTCACAATCTCTTATCTTCATCATAATGAATAACGTTAAGATTCCATTTTTTTTATTTACTCATTGTCATGACATTTTATATGAGCTTGCAATACTTGTACGTCTATAAAATTTCAAGTGATACCAAATTTATTTTGTTATCAGCAAAAATATGATAGACATTGAAATTGTAAAGCCGTTGCAGTAGATGAAATTAAGTATATATCTTATCAATTCTGTAATGTCATACAACATGAAACGATTCTTAAACTCAACTTTAGACTGTGGTTCGTAGAACCGCTCACGTTGGCTTGTAGTAATGTGAGTAAGCGATGACGCTCTGCACCGACCGCTCCTTTGTTCGCATAAATACCTGGGCTCCAACACGTGCAAACGTGAGGCACAGCAAAAATGAGCAAGAGTCACTTCGCCACTAGTCAATATGGTATGCAAAAAAAAATTTTTGATCCTGTCAGGATTCGAACCTGCAATCTTCTGGTTCGTAGCTTTTGTTTTTTTATTTATCAACTTCATTTATTGATTATTATGTAACTTACAAAATTAAAATATAATAATAATACAGTATTTAAAAGTGTCATATCATAGCACCACATGAACAGAGAGGGGACCTAACAATTGATAAGTTTATACTTGACTGACAGCTTTTCAGCACTCAATATAATACACTCTCATGTAATCGTTTACATATTTATTTTTCTCCCTTCATATCATTTTATCCAGGGATGTCAATAACTGGCCCGGTATGTATTGGCCTTTGAACGTGGGTGGTCTGGACCTTGACGTTGTCTTTCTCTACTTTTAGGATAATTATGATTGTGAATATGTACATATGATAGGGAGGGATAAGATGAGGTGTAACTATATGGAATGATATTATAATGAAAGTGACTAATAGATAATTTGTTTTATGTTTATGTGTGTGTCCATGCATGCGTTTCTATATACCAGTCTATGTTGTAAAGATGTGGTTTAGGTTGCATTTTGTCTCTGCACCAACTATTCAACGTAAAGGGTGGCGAGAGCTGTGCATTTTCGTTAAGTTCATGTATTAGGCTGCGTACGTGAGTTTGTAATTGTACCGTGTACATCTCTTGCAAGATGTATGGGTCAATTTACACACTCATGTGTCTTGTCGCATGATTCTTTTTTTATTTCTTTTAGGTTTCTTCTGTTCTTTTCTCCAAGGCAGTTATGTGCCTTGCGTCATTATCCAGCCACCAGTATTTGTGTAGTCTGCGGCTGTCGTCTGTGTCGGTTGAATTCAGGGCCGTCGAGTATCGAAAGTTGTTTGAGTTTATGAATGCGTTGTAGTCCAAACGTATACGTTTGTTGGCTTTGTTTCTGTATCAGCGGTGAATTAGTGGGATTCCTTTTTCGTTTTGAATTGTTCCAATCCTCTCATGGAGTATTAGCTCTTGTGGACTTACGTAACCTCGGGTTACAGCGAGGCATGCAATCCGAGGTTAGATTTGGTATGCTCAAGTTTTTAATTGTTTCATTTTCTGAGTACCTTGTATTGCTCAGGTATTCTCTTGATAATTTTAGTATGAAGCAGTTAATCTCATTTATACCGGCTGCTTAATACAGCATTCTATTACTGGGCCGTTTCGTATAATTTGAACTTGCAGCCCTGTGGAGATTTAAGGCTGCTCTGAGGCATGTCCTTTCAAATACGCGTATTTATTCCATGACAGTTGCACAGATGTTCCACCATATGGGTGCGGCATACGTCAGCAGAGAGAGTACGGAAATCATATAGCAAATTATCTTTGTTTCGGTGTCCACTGATTTGTTATTGAATAGTCTTTGTTATTGAATCAGTGTATGAAAGACTTTTTTTGCTTTTTATAACTGGATCTCAGTGTGTGTATTGAGCTCGACGAGATTGTCCATTATAAATTCCAGATATTTAATTGATATTTTATTTGGGATTGTTGTTTCTTTTGTATGCTCGGTGGTTGCTATTTTTATGTTGAATTCGTTTCTGTTGACGGCTTCCATAGTAGAGAGTACACTTCGTACGCTCTCGAAGAGAATAGCTTTGCATTTACTTCGGTTAACTTTAAAGTACCATGCTGAGCAGTGTTTGAATATTTTGTTTGTTCCTCATCGAGTGTATTCTTTATGTCTTGGACATATGGTTTTGACACATAATCAATTAGATCATCCGCGTAGGCTAGGGTATTGTTGCCGTTCCCCGAGTTTAAGTTGTATGCATTAATGACATCACTCGTGAATACAGAAAACAGTATCGATGAATTTACTGGTCTCTGTTGTAAATCTTGTTTAATGTCGTATGTTTCAGAGTTTTCATTTTTGTTTATGACAAAGAATTTTTTGTCTCTGATCATACTTGTTATCAATTTTATCAAGTTCGATAATCAATGTAGCGTAGCACCGAAGTGCATTTGTCACCTCGCCAAGTTGGCGTATACATCCAGAATCCATTTACTACCCGACCAACACATGTTTTATTTTGTTCCTACCCATGTTCTCTATGCTTAAAAAGAGCGAGTCAATATTTTGAAACCACTTTGAGTCCATGCCCATGACCATCCACACTTGAAAAATGTGTGCTTGAAGATGGTCGCTCGTAGTAAATATATTTATAGTGCACACTTATACACTTTTGCTGGCGGATAGTGGATGGCGCGGAGTTAATATATTCAAATCATCCAGATCGAAATTGAACCTGTGCGACTGGCTGGAATGCATGTTGTGAAAGCGCAACTTCTCAGAATCTTCGCCAAAAGGCGAAGACTTCTTGCAACACAGCTAGAGATGCGTGGCGTGGGGACGCTACTCCCCAAGAGTCCATAACGGACTCTTCCCTTTGTTACTTTTTATTTTTGGGATATTTGTTAAAAAATAGGGTTAGAAACTTTGGGATTCCGTATGAATGTTTATTTATTGAGTATGTGATGATCTGAAAGTAAAGAATGTTACGACCTTAAATTAAGAATGTTTATTAGCTCATATGCACCTTACTCCGGCAAGTCCCCCGAGATGTGGTTTGTCCGGAAACAGTACGGGCCCACATCTCATCATGGGAGTTCCAACTCATGCAGCTGAGGAACTTATTATTCGCTTGTTATGAATAAAAGCGAATGAAAGAAGAGAAATAGAGCTACAATTAAACTGAATAAGAATAAGAGATTGTGTGGGGTCTTGTGTTTTGAGGTAATATGGAGTTGCGTCTATTGAGAGCAGTAGCGCTTTATGATCGCTATCGAAGGTGGTTGTTTGAATGTCACGATTTATCGTATTGATGATGTTTAGTCTCTCGTCCATGATGCACAGGTGCAGGTATGTTTGCGCATGTACGTATGTAGGGCCTTGTAGAGCGAATAATTTCACTCTGTATAGGTCAGCCTCATTATTTAGCCATGTGATGAGGTATTTTCGTTTTCTGTTCATTCTTCTGTCACCAAAGCTTTTACTTCTAGCATTAAAGTCTCCTGCGATTGAATAATAGTTATTTTTATTTTTTAGGTTAAGTTGGAGAAAAATTTCATTTAGTTCTTTTAAAAACATTTCTCTGGATGAGAATTTTTTCGTGGCATATATTACGACGATGTACACCTTACTGTTATTAATTATATTCACGCTGATTATTGAGTATTCAACGATATGATGGTTTCTTGCGTTTGAGTGTGCAATTTTTTCTATGGTAAACTCTCTCTTGGATAAAATTGCTGTGCCGCCTCCTTTGGTGTTGTCTGTTGATCGCTCGTTACGTGTGAGCATATATCCTGGTATTGAGAACGTGTTTGGCATTTAGTTTTGTCTCTGAGATGAGCAGCATATTAATATCGTGTCCCATGAAGAATTTGGTGACGCAGAGTCTCTTGTGCTGTGACGCAATGGAGTTTGAGTTGATAGCCGCTATTTTTAGTAGATTTGTTGTTGTGCTACCCATCATACTTCTGCTGTTTAGAATTCTGACATTGAGTTGTCCATTCTTCAGTGAAGTTGGTGGATATTATAGTTGCTTGTTGGGTAGTTGTGGACATGTTGAATGAAAGTAACTCATGCTGCTAGTGCATTGGTTGTTGTTTGTGTTAATAGCGTTATAGTTATATCTGTTTGTACTTGTAGTATATAATTGTGCATGGTGTATCATGTTTGGCTTGGTGGTATTCGTATATGAAAGGTCGGGGGTCGCCATTCTTCTTGTTCCTGGTTTCCTATTTCTGATGCTGTCCGAATATGCGTGCTCTTTTTTTCCATTATTCTCAATATTATTAATTGCATTTAGAACGCAAATGTAGTACCTACAACCCTTATAGATGGCTGGATGATCTGTCATGTTGCGGTTGACTCAATTGAGTTTGTCCTTGGGATGATCTGGCTGTACCTGGCGACTCACCTTTTTGGTGTGACTGCCCGCATTTAACACAACTGTAATCTAAACCGCAGTCAATACTGGCATGTTCAAATCCCTGGCATTAGCGGCATTGAAATATTTTGGGTTTTTTTTAGGAGTTTCCAGTATGCTCTTTGTAGTGCAATTATTTTGAGTTGTGTGAGTTCCGAGATTTTATTGGAACTGTCGATTTCCACTAAAAAATTTTTCTAACTTGTGAGTTTTCAAATTTTGCCAATGTTACTTTTTTATAGTTAAATTATCGCCTTTTGTTGTATTTAGTTCTTTTTCAATTTTATCGGTGTCTAATTCGGCACTTACCCCTTTAAGTACCATCGTTTTTGGTACGGAGATGTCTAGGCGTGTGAGTATAATATCTTACATTGTTGTCGGTTAATAATCATTTTAATTTATGGTAACTTGTCATATTTGAGGTTATGATTGATATGTATCGTTGGGTACATTTAGCCGGTAGTCGCATTCATTCATACCAATCATTTTTGCTTTGAAGATGATCTCTTTTATTGAAGCATCACTTTTTGCTGCGTACAATGTGGCAGCTATCTTTTTTTTTGTATTTAGTATAGTTTGTTACGCGTTTTATTCTTCCGTGCTTTCTTGTTGTCTAAATGTTCTCTTGGCAGTGTGCCAATTGTCATTGGTGTTGCAGTTGATTTCTGAAGTTGTCGGTTCACCGTTATTGGAATTTTCATTTTGCGCGCCTCTATTGCCACATGAGTTTATGAGGTTATAGCGAATTGCCGGCGTTGCCTTTCAGCTGTTTGCCGCGGTGTCTTTCAAACATCTTTGAACTCGGTTTCAGTTAAGTCGAGTATCGATTCTTTAAAAACTTTTTTAGTGTTACCTTCAGTTGCGCCAGGTGTGTTCTTTTTTTTTTTTGTTAGTTATCGCCTCGTCGTTATATGCCTCGTCTATGATTTTGAGGTTAAGCCCAGTGGGCCGCTCCTCTTTTGCCGATAGCTTTTTATCCAGAGTTGGTGAATAAAAAACTTTTATATAGGCGGATAGATGGCAGTGCGTCGAATTCGTTTAGTTTTTATTATATTGGTGGCAGAAAAAAAAAAATTTCGATCCTGCCAGGATTCGAACCTGGAATCTTCTGGTTCGTAGCCAGACGCGTTATCCGTTGCGCCACAGGACCTTGTAGCAGTTATAACATGATTTAGACTAAGAGGTATCAGTCTAATGTGTTTTTCACATTATTTATTGTTATATTCTACGTTTATTATAAAAAAAACATCATTAACTAAAGCTATCAATGTGTTATTGATAATTATTGATGGATTTTAATATACATTGTCAAAGACTATGTAATAATTTTCACTACATACAATTATACAACGGTTGTGTCTAGAACATTAATAGCTATCGTTGAGTTTCCATCTTCATAGTACAGTAGTTTATAGATAGTAGTGGTAGTAGCACTAGTGTAGTGGTACATAGGCAATTATATTTAATGATGATTGACGGAATTGATAGAGCATATATTGTTTGGTAGGATGAATTTTATGCTTCATCTCAACGAGTATAGAGGAGTGATGGTCTGTATCATGTAAAACTAATAACATGATAATGACATGCGTGTTAGTGACGTGTGTAACTGATATATCAGACTAAGATAAAGTAAGAAAGACGAAGAGAGAGGGTGGAAAATGTAGTTGAGTCTATTCAATGCCCCCGTTAAATCATGTTCATAGATATTCAATATTAGGTTATCAGTTGACAGTAAAAAAAAATTTAATTATACAAATCGCAAGACTGTGAGCGCAAATGTCACTGACTTTGTATACCACAGTGTGTGAACACTTATGTATATATATATATATATATGTATACATATGTACGTCGCTGCGAAAACCCGTTACACCAGTTTTATGGAGACGAAGAGTTGGTTACATGAAGAAATATATATACAAACTAGTGGAAATAAAATTTAAAAAAAAAATGAAAGAAAAACCTACAGAAATCAACTGCGACTATGGAGTGGTGTCTGGTTAACAAAAATTTTTCATGGGGATATGTTTTTTTCTGGGAGGATTTATTATAATGTTAACAAAAAATTATTCTCAATGGCTGCAATGAAATACTTTTAACTCGGCAATGATCGAAGATAATTTCAATGAATTGACTTCTCTGTTAATTCATTGAAATAATAATAATAATAATAATTAATAAAAAATATCATTTACACGGTAATCGGGTGAATCGCTTGAAGAGTAGTCACTGATTAGTCATTATCACTGAATAATATGTATATATATATATATATATATGTACGAGCTTGTATATACTGAGCTATGTGTACTGACAATGTATTATACATAAGACCTCGAAGTGTTTGTGAAGTATACAATTGATTTTTAATCGATAATACAAATGTATTTTCTCTTCATATGTATATCCAGAGGTGATGTTTGATTTATTCGATAACGTATGATGAACTCGAGATATATTATGCAAAGCATTATATCATGTGAGATAAATTTTTCTATTGTGTACATGTACTCGACCAATTCCGTAATCCATATAGTTCACAATTGTATCCAGCTATACCGCAACAGCGCGCAATATACAATATATATATATATATATGGACTTGTTCTATGGCTCGACTCAATATAGCTTGCTTTCAAGTATATTTCTCATTCTCAAAACGTTCATCGACGTCAATGTATGCTACATCACAATGTCCTTTCACCTGATACATAAATTTCCAACTATCAAACAGCAATATTTTCTACAATTCAATAATAAAATAATATTTAATCTTGAACATGTAGTCGGTATTTTCACGAAGACAATTTATGCTTTTAATATTTATTTACATAACAATAGAAATATTTTTACCTGGCCGGTGTTAAGTTAGGTTAAGAGGGATCACTGAGTGATCGTCGGTCACTTTCTATTTATCCTCCCTCTCTTTTTCATTTTGGTATTTTTCCTTTTCCTCATTTTTTTTTCTCATTCTTTTTTTTTTTGTTCTCTCCTCCGGAATGATACATGAACCGTTCTGAAAGAAGCCAAAAATTCCTGAGCATTTCCCTTACCTTCAGGGCCTTTAGAACAGTGGGTAGCCCAAGAAGCGATAGGCCTCAATTCTCTTATACATTATATACACTCTCTTCTTTCTGTCTCATATAATACGGCCCCGTGGCATTCGTTACCATAGCAACAGAAATCTGCCGCGCTCGCGCATGCGTTAAAACATGAATCGTGTATTGTCTCCCATAAGATGGCCGAATACCACCGAGAATAAACGAAAATTTCCGAGTAAATACGGTCCCAGTCGACTACGGTATATGTGTACATATGTACTAATACGCAAGCGACGACGGTTAACTATATTGTATGACGAGAAGCACGAGAGTGGCATAGAGAGAGAGAGAGAAAGAATGAGAGCGCGAAAGAGAGGGGAAAAGGATCGCGGGGCTTGAGAGTGAAGCTACGCGGACACAGAATTGAGAGGGGTACTGTTTCACGGGGGCACACATCGTTGGATTGCAGTGGGGACGCCCCGCGATGGTGGCATATAGATATATACAAGAGGGGAAATGCCATGGGAGGGGAAAGGGTCCCGTCGCTCGGCAGCCGCGTTCAGTCCCCAACGCCCGACAGCGAGCGCAGGAGCAGAATATTACGAGAAAGAGGCAAAAGACCAGCTTTTAACTAAACACAGTCGGCTGCGCCACCAAATCATCTTCTCAACAAAGTCTTGTTACAATTGTCAAGAAGTTGAGCTAGAGATAGCGTTACAACCAACGTCACTCACAGTTTATTACGTGCTCTTGCAATTACGCTTTATATTTTTGTTTTATTTTCATATGATACAGTGATTGTTCAATAAGATATTGTGAGACGAGCGTGTGAAAACAAAAAAATAAAGAGAGAGTGAAAGGAAGAAGACGGACGCGTGAGGTGAGAAATTTTTGGACTGATGAAATGATTTTTGTGTGAATTAGTGTAATTGTAGTGTTGCAGTAAAAAAATTGAACGAAAGGTGAGCGAGTTGATAGTGTAAGAGGAGAGAAAGAGGAAACAGACGCCGTGGTCTGGTAATAGAGAGAATTAACACAAGAGACGAAGTATAAAGTCGTGTTTAATTCCAATTGTGTGTTGTGTGCGCGCGTGTGTTGACGCGGGTTCGTTGTACCGCGTCGTTTGACTCGTGATTTATTTATTATAATAATTATTTTATTTGTGAGTTTCCTTTGAGAAAACGGGACAATTAAATAATTAGCAACGATGTTTGACGTATTTGGTTCAGTGAGGGGCCTGTTGAAGATTGATACCGTGTGTATCGACAACAATGTGTTTCGGCTGCATTACAAAGCAACCGTTGTTATCCTAGTTGCATTTTCACTGTTGGTTACATCAAGACAATATATTGGCGATCCAATTGATTGTATTGTTGATGATATACCGCTCAATGTAATGGATCAATACTGTTGGATCTATTCGACATTCACAATACCAGATAGAACCGGAGTTATTGGTCGTGATATGGTGCAGCCAGGTGTTGGATCACACGTTGAGGGAGTGGACGAAGTTAAATATCATAAATACTATCAGTGGGTGTGTTTCACACTATTTTTCCAAGCAATATTGTTCTATGTACCACGTTATCTGTGGAAATCTTGGGAAGGCGGTAGAATCAAGATGCTGGTACTCGATCTCAATTGTCCAATTGTCAGTGAACAATGCAAAAAAGACCGAAGCAAATTATTGGTGGATTATTTCCGTGCCAATTTACATACACAAAATTTTTATGCCTACCGCTTTTTCTTTTGTGAAATTTTGAATTTTATCAATGTGATTGGACAAATATACTTCATGGATTTCTTTTTGGACGGTGAGTTCTCATCTTATGGCGCAGATGTCGTTAAATTCACTGAAATGGAACCCGAAGAGAGAATTGATCCAATGGCAAAAGTTTTTCCCAAGGTCACAAAGTGTACATTCCATAAATATGGTGCATCGGGAACAGTGCAAAAGTTTGATGGTCTTTGTGTATTGCCGTTGAATATTGTAAATGAAAAAATTTATGTATTCCTATGGTTTTGGTTTATCATCCTTTCAATTGTCAGTGGATTGAGTTTGCTATATCGCGCCGCCGTTGTTGCTGGACCGAAACTTCGTTTAATACTTCTTCGTGCACGCTCGCGTCTTTCGCCACAAACTGAAGTACAAACAATATCACAGAGGTTCCAAATTGGCGATTGGTTTGTTCTATATCAACTTGGAAAGAACATTGATCCACTTGTTTATAAACAACTTGTCACGGATTTAGCAACAAAGTTGGAAGGAAAGGAGAATGTGTAATATTTGTCATATGAAATGCAACAGCCATCATCCAATTAATGTTGGGCAACAGCATTATCATGTGACTTATATTGTTTTTTTCTTCCCCTCTGACGTTGCGCCTATGAAGATAACGAGACGACGAATGATATTTAAAGAGAAAAAAAAAATTAGAAAAACATTCAAGAAGAATTGTTGGTCAAACGATTGCGATAACCCTTCAATGTCAATGGCATTGTTTTTTCTCTTCTTTTTTATTTTTATTTTTTTTTTTTTTCGTTAATAATTTTTAGGTCAAAACTATCAATTATACATATTATTCTCTGTTTTTCATATCAAGAAATGTATTATCATCATCATTATCGAGGATTATCGCAATATGTGACGATTATAAGTATATCGTGATTGAAAATATTATGATGTTACATCGAATTATGCAATATGCATAAATTTGCACTAAATAAATGTATAAGGCGATTTGATTTCGATTAGAGTCGTCTCTTCAAGTGCTTCACGACCCAATTTATCTTTCCGTTCTCTCATTTAAATATATATACATATATCAATTTATATATGTATGTATATATATTTTTAATTCATAATTTCATTTAAATCATTACATATACAAGTCCACACTACGTATGTTATAGAGATTACGAGCAATATGGCTTGACAATTTGTTTATAATTGATTGTGGGTCGTGGGCCGCAGGCTTTGTACGCTCTAATTGTGTGATAAGCGGTGGACGGCGTTTCATCCCTCAATTTGCCTATCACAAATAAGAACATAATAAAAATATCAAGTTTGGGGATGACAATACATAATTGTATAAACAATAAGAATCCAGGTGGTTCCATCCAATGTACGATTTAAATTTAAGAAAAACAATTAGCTATAAAATAGAAAATATTTTTTCCTAATTGAAAGAGAAAAAGTGTTGAGTTAAGATTTAAAAAAAATGTGACGCCGTCCTCCCAATAGCATTATTTCCATATTCTACCAATCGTAATATTTCTTCATTCGTTCGCTATTGCAAGTAGTGCGTAGAAGTTTCATTAGGTCATAGTAAATAGAAAAATATATATATATTATATATTATTATACATAGAATTGTGTAGATATAATATGTATCTTCGCGAAGCAATCGTCCATTCCACTATGAACGAAGGGCCAAGCGTAATTGTCAATTCATTTGAAGATTGTGTTTTCCTGTTCTTTATATATCTGATTATCATCGGCGTTTAATTGCCGTATTATTGTGCCTCATTTTTCATACTGCCACATTTACCGCACACAGGGTGAATAAAGTTTGCATATCGTCTCTTCCACTTTATTTGGATGAAATAACATTTATTTAAAAAACAAGAAAAAGTAATGATAGAAATACATTAGGTTTTACGCATCGATGCTCGGTTACTGCCTATAGTGAGCCTTACGAAATGAATGAATTTTCATTAATTAAATAAAAAATGTATCCAATGGCCGTTATTATTTTATTTTTAATTTTTCCGATTTTTCATATGTCATAATTTGTATGCCACGCATTGTTCTCCGAAAATATAAATGATAAGACATTGATTGAAAAAAAAAAAAAGAAGACAATAACTAATTAATGTGTTCAATGTTGAAATAAACAAAGTGAAAAAGTTATCAGTCTAACTTCCCTTTTCTTTTGATTTTTACTTTTAGATACAACGTTTTGGTTTTATTCAATGAATTATACGTTTCCTCCATCCTTTCATTTCTATTTTTTTTGTTTTGATATTTTCTTGCGTCCAGTGAAGTTTAAACTTGAAATACAAAATTTTATATGCCTAAGTGCTCAAAATAAGACTGCCAACAGATCAAATGTATTCAATAACTTTTTCCAAACTTATCATTCCATTTTTTGATATGCTATTTTTTGCCTTTGGTTACGTCTTCGCTTATAATTATACGTCATTATAAAAGAAAACTGGATATGATTATCACAATTAATTCCAAGTTACTTTATATAGTGATAACATGCGCTCAGATTGCGAGAATTGATTTATTCTCCACGAGAGAATCTAGTGTGATAGTGCTAATAATAATAGTTATTGTTTTATAATGATTGTAATCTTAAAGTAAGAAAATAGGTTATCAGCCACGAAAAAATAGTAATAATAAAAACGGCAGTGTATTATGCAATAACTATTACACTATATACTCATAATCATAGAGCGCAATAAAAAAATCACATTTTATTCAAATATACTTTATAGTTCAAATGTAGAAATGATCTTTTGAAAGGTGACAAAGAGAAAATTTCAAGTACTGAAAATTTACAAAACGCCGATTAAAGGAGATTTCAAGGAAATAAATTTAGCTGCAATACACTTCTATAAATAAATCTGTGTTCATAATAAAGAATATTAAAACGCGCACATTGAATAAAATTGCCAGAGATAAATGGAGAGAGTGACAAAATACAACGACCAGTGTTTATGATTGTTTGAATATGACAATGATTGTTTGGAAAAATTGAATTGAAATCAAATAAACAAGTGCCTAAGTATTATTTTATTTTATTGAACTTCCTCTCCCCTTAATCATTTTTATATTGCAGTCACTTCAATTACCAATTAACCTTCAATCATGCTACAATGAATTGCCATGAGGGGAATACCTGAGCGCACTTGACACATTGTAACTACTATTAAACACAAATTTATCATCATATCAATTACAAAAATTTTTCAAAGATAAAAAAACTTTCGAAATTCCTTGAATAGATCGTTCAACTTTTACTAGATATTGAATTATTTATATGTAAAAAATTTGGAATCGTAACTTTGTAACTGTGAAATGAGCAACATTGCACACATTCATCCAAGCCTCATCGGATGAATATAAGGACAGAACTCGAGTACAAAGTCAATACGTCGACGTGCAAATTCACCTCACCACCATATATAGATATAAATGAAACACGAGGAAGAGTTTATGTTTTGATGGAGGTGATTTTCAGGTCCGCTGCTTGCACGACAAGGCATCCAATGCTTCTACTCTATGAAGCAATTTTTTATATCGTCTTTTTTTTTTCTCGGCGACAGTTTGAATTCATTAAAGCCGATCAGCGTCCCCTCAATGTCTATAATTGTAATTTTTAGAGAAAGTTGAAATAGAAATCACTTCAATGGTGTTTTTTTTTCCAGTTAATGCAAAATATATTATTTAGTTTCATGAAATATTTGTGTATGTGAGGTGAGTCAGACATGACTTGGAAGAATGTTGAGCAAATATGATGATAGATGATGAAATCGTATATCGTATAGGGACTTAGCGGCCCTACGAAATAAGACTGTCCGCTAGCAGCGACGACCTGTACCGGGGCAACGGCCGGTCAAAGTCCTTACCGCACAAGCAACGACGAATACCAGGCGACCAATCGCATCTTTTGTCTTTTATCGTTGCCTGTCGCTCTCTCTCTCACTCTCTCCCCCTCTCCCTCTCACTAACTCCCATCTGTGTACTTGTGTTCAAAGAATTAAGTAGCATTGAGAGACGTAGATGAGAATGTCTTGAGGTAGAAAATAAAATGAATTCCACTTCAATATGTTTGAATACGAGTTTTTCCTTTATTTCGAAATTAATAAAAAAAAAAAAAAAAAAAGAACCAACGAATTTATTTATTGATGTGCTATAAATCTTAGATCATTCAACATTTAATCTCTTGTGATCTGGCTTTTAACGTTGACATTGGCTTAAATGATATATATTTATATGTATACAAATACAAGACTAGTATTACAGTTCTTGGGAATAAAAAAAAAATGTGTAAACTCACCAACGCTCTATCAATTGTTATCAGTAGAGTCGCGACATCAGGTATATGGCCCAAAAAACACCGAAAAATGCAACGGAAAAATGACAAGAGAGTGAGACATTACTGGTCGTCTATTGAGCGATCTAGCGACATGTATATATATTCTTTATTGATAAGGAATTATTTAATCCACAACTGTTATATCATTTATAAGTCCAGGGATAAAAGCAAATATTTCATCGAGATAATAAAAATTTAATACGAACAAACAAATACAATGAATAATTTTATCATGTGTTTTAAATTATATTTAAATGAAAAGTAGTATTGTTACATTATAATTTATTGAATGACAGTTGTATTATCTTAATTTTAG
Source organism: Galerucella tenella (assembly GCA_910591685.1). Taxonomy (NCBI): domain Eukaryota; kingdom Metazoa; phylum Arthropoda; class Insecta; order Coleoptera; family Chrysomelidae; genus Galerucella; species Galerucella tenella. Next base: position 92,253 of record CAJUYH010000244.1, on the reverse strand, counting down.
TTGGATGTACAAGCGCACCACAAACCATTGCATGAATACATTCAAATTAATGTATCTTACAGCTAATAAATATATATATCTATTACTCATGACGAATGTGTTTATCTATTTTGTTATCAAATAAAAGCTATATCTGATTGTTCATAACATCACAGCCGTGCTAGTCCCAGTGTTTGATATTCTGTGTCTCCTTACGTCTCATGTACCAACACTCGTGGTAATACAAGATAGATGTATACATACGACTTGATGATAAGATAGACACAATTTTGTGTCGAATCAGCCAGTTAGTATTGCATTAGCCTGGGTACGAGGTATTGGAGAGTGGAAAAAAATTTACACACGTATCTAACTTATCCCAAAATTTCTGTTTCAATCAATTGACCTTGAATACTGTAAAATCTTGAGGTGGAATATATAATAGTAGCAGAATTCAAGAAAGAAGACAACAATGACTACTGTGCTCGCAACTTTTTCCGTCTTAAAGGATCATTTAAAACTGAAAATCAATCAAAATGCTGCGGTTATCGACAATATTGGTAAAATATATATATATATTTATAAACAATGCTGCTTTTACAATGAATTATATATGCATGCGTGTGTACGTGTGGATGTGTGTGTATGGAGATAGATATTGAAGACCCCTGGACGCTACATGATCGACTGTTGAATTTCGCCGTCGATAAATTCACGCAAAAGAGAACGGGGAAGACATAGATGAATAGAAATGAAAAAGATTAGAAGTATTGTATAATTATATGTATATATATATATATATATATCCATATGTGTGTGTGTGTGTGTGTCCCCGACCCGCTTTATGTAATTAATCTTTAATTGACTAAAGCACCCTGCATACTTTCAATTAAACTTTGTTGATAAAAGTGTTGTGGTTCAATTGTGTAGATGAGTCTGAAAATATAGACACTATGTTTATATTATTTAATACTTTATCTTTTTCAAAACAGTTTTCAGGCTTCACTATCGAGCGACTTTTCTCGCGCTTCTTGCTGGCTCTCTTCTTGTTTCCTCACAACAATTCATCGGTGAACATATAAAGTTAGTATTTGCAATATATTAAATCGATAAGCTATAGAATAAGCTGACAAATTGTATGACAATGAAAAAAAAAAAAAAGTATATATGAAACTGAAAATATAATTACTTATATTATATAAAGATGCATTGTTGACAAAAACGTGGCGAATGACTTTGCCAGGGTCATTGAATCTTTTTGTTTCTTCATGTCAACATTCACAGTGGTAAGATTATCGTGAAAATTATTTAATAGCAATAATATAATATTATGAGGTGAGAACAACGGTTTGATTGAAATATGAATTTACAATAGTCGAAACATATGAACAGTAGTATGGTTGCATTGGAACACATACCTCATCCCGGAGTTGGTCCCTCGACCAATCAGGATGACGTCACCTATCATGCCTATTATCAGTGGGTGCCGTTTGTTCTATTTTTCCAAGCAATACTCTTTTATATTCCACATTATATGTGGAGAAGAGCTGAAGGTAAAATTTATCTTTGTTCAAAGAATTTAAATAAAATTCCAAGCATATCGAGAGAAATTTTTGTCTTAAATTGAATTTCTATATTTTTCATGTATTATGTATGATGTTTCAACAGGTGGACGTTTGAAAGCATTAGTCGCAGGTTTACACTTGGCTTCGATTTCACTACGTGACGAAAAATTGGACATAAGTGGCGGTGAAACCATACCATCAAAAGACGACCGTAATGAGAAAATTCAACAAATAAGAACAGCATTCCTAGATCGTCTTCATATAAATAGACCGTGGACTTATTATCTTGTATTTTACGAATTACTCAATTTTATCAATGTCCTTGCACAAATTCACATCACGGATCGATTTCTCAATGGTGCATTCATTGAATTGGGTTACACTGCAACTGAATTTGAATATAGTTATAAAATGAGTCCGCTGGATATTGTATTTCCCAAGGTAACCAAATGTACATTTCACAAATATGGTCCCTCAGGTACCATACAAAATCACGATGCACTTTGTGTCATGTCATTAAATATTGTTAATGAAAAAATTTTTATCTTCCTGTGGTTTTGGTACATAATATTGACTATTATTACTGGCCTTGGCCTCATTTGGAGAATTCTAACAGTTGTTTTTCATGCCAGGTAATGATCAATTTTTCCAATTATTTGCAATTAATAATATATAATTTTCAACTGATAATTCAAAGTACGCAGATAAATAGATAAATAAATGGATAGAGTCACACATTTTTTTTCTCTATTTTTCAGGAGCAAAGCCTTCAATCGATTCATTTTCTCTTTAGCATGTCCTGGAAAATACAATCCTTGGGATGTTTTGAAAGTGACTCATGAGTATTACTTTGGCGATTGGTTATTCCTATATTACATTGCTAAGAATTTAGATAACTACGTATTCAAAGAACTGTTGGAGCAATTGGCGCATGACTTGGAAAATCGTCGATCAGTTCGCTTTAATGAGAATATTACTATGTCTGAGGAGGAGCCGCTGAAAAAAGCGTCATAGTATCAATGAGTTAAAACTTTCACCAATAGCTTCTGAAAACATAATTAAGGTAATTGTTAAAGTTTCATGTGTTACATTTTCACACATATATCACTCTGTATTATTTCAAGTTTACCATTACTGTTAATTATTTGTCAGTCACATAATGATATGGCCATTAACTCTAAATCATATCAACTATAAAAGTATTTATGACTCAATATCCGATGACGTGAACTCATTCATATATATATATGAAGAACGGAAAGTAGTTTCCGCATCGTGAAAAATTCTTTATATATACATAGATATGCATGTTGAATGGACTGACTCGTACGCGAATGTGGGATCAAATGTTTTTCCATGTAAATAATTATGTCAACTTTGCAATTGACACTGTCAATTAACTACAAATCTATATAATTCATCTTTATTTGTTCATTTATAATCGTATTAATTTAATATTTCAATTAAAATATAAAAACAACATATAGAAATGGTGCAATAAAGCCCAGCGACATTTGACATTGAATACATCGAGCATACTATACAAGGACTTACTATCAACTTTTTTTCTATATTCAATATATATAGAATATATTTATTATATATATTTACAATACGGAATATAAAAATTTTTAAACTCGTATAAAATAACGAATGAGTTCGTTGTGCATGAATAAATATATGTAAATAATACATAGACCAGTAACATGAGTATCGGCACGTGAGTCTCAGATACTTTCATGCACAAATATATAGATACTACACACGGAATTGTTGCATAATAAATTCATGCTTCCCGTGATAAACGAAACGGTATATTTATAGCATATCTATATACACGTACAATTGTATGAACGCTATGTTTGAATGATCGTTGATGTGACAATACCAAATAAGTCATTGGCATTGTCAAATCAATACCAACTGTATCGAACATTTTCAAATGTTATCAAACTTTTATTTTTCTTTATTTCATCATTTGTGTATACAATGAAATACGTTAATGTTCACACGTGCATATGGCAGTCGTTGTACAATATATATATTCATTTTTCACATAGTAAATAAGAAACGATAGTTTGTAAAGAAAACGCTACGGAAAACTGATAAAAAAAATTTCTTTTAATTTTCTGTTACTATTTATTATGAGAAAAAATGTTAGTTAATATTATTATGTATGTATCCTATTTATCTCCACTTGGGTTCTTATTAAATGAACGTTGATGTAAGTAAAGCAATCATCTTGAATGATGATGGACAGTTTAAAGTGTTACAAAGTTGTTTGGACTAAATCAATCTCTTATTATTATACATTAGACATGCGTGTACATATTTTCCTTTTGATTTTCCTCTGAATCGCCGTGTCTCTTGCTCATGGTTCCCCCATTGATATATACCAGGTGTGATTGATAAACGCCTTTATTCATTATCTATCACTCGATTTAATAATGTCCTCGTCCTGCATTCTTTAATTTACGCAGAACTCATTGCACTGAAGCGCATCGGAATTGTTCGGAATAATAGTCACCAACACTATACCATCTCGTACAAACGGGAAATGACGCTTGCATATATAGATATGAATGTATATGACTGTATAATGATTCGATGTATACATATATACATGTTTATATGTGTGTAATACCCACACTAGAGGAATAAAAAACCCGTTTTAGGTTCACGTTGATTCATCTATCTCATTGTCTTGTTCTTTATTCTTACACGGAAGTGGTTGGTAATAGTGATAGTGAGTCTATTGAGATGAGGACGAGCAATTGAAAAACGTGACAGGAAACACTGTGGAAATTTTTTGAAGCTTCTCGAGGTCTAAATTTGACCTGAAACGATGCACAGTTATATACTGGATGAAAGAGAAATGTGGACAGCAGCTGGCATGTAAAAAGCCATTCTTCGTCGCTTCACTGACAAATGTGTCGTTACAGACGTACGACGACACGATTTACTTTAAGAGTGTTTATATCTATATATATGTAAAGTATACCATAGACATAGCACATGCTAGCACGCGGATGTCAAAGGGACATTTGTTTTTTTTTTTTTTTTTGTTAGGAAGAATATAAGTATAGCCACCCTACGGATTTTTCTATTTATTTTTCATGTAAAACTTTTACGATAATTTTTACTTTAGGGTGTTGACGAAAATTGTAACATGAAGTAGATATATTATATAAACAAAGATTTTATCTTAAAGATATTTTATAAACTTAAATATGAAGTATATATATTTAATAAGCGTGTTCTCTTAATGTTAGTGTGCTATTGAATTCAACAATGGCAGTGAATTTGATACTGAATTTTTATACATATGCTTGTATATCATGACACGAGGCTCCATGTGGAATGTAAATAAACAGTAAGTCGTTGGCGGTCTCTTATCTTTTTATTTTATGATATATGTATACATACATGTATATATATCAGCGATTTGATGGCTGCGGTTCAGAACTATCAATCATCTTATCGACACTTTTAAAATGCCCCAAAATATTATTACAAAATGGATATTTTCCGATCACGATAACTCACCCTTGATTTATAACTATGTTATATTTATGAAACACACCTAAGAAATGAATTCTTTGAAATATTTTCCTGATAATTTATTCCAAAGAAAAAATAATAATGTTACATTTGCCAATTGATGGTTAACATACATATTTATTGTATTCACGATATTCATATAGTGTACACTTGTGAATGCTATACAGAATCCAATGTGCAATTGTGTCGATTAAATTATTCAAAGAATCCAGTTAATAATGTGAGCGAGTGTACAATTGTCCCCTTTGCTTTTGCACATTTATATTCCTTGCATAGGATACAGTTATACACATACTCAGTCAGATTCAATGACGAGGGAGACGCAGAAACGACATACATTTGTCATAATTGACGGGATTGACCACCGGTGGTGCTCAACCAAGTCTTAAATAAATGTGTGAAACTATTATACATGATGTATATACTCAAGAATCTCCATCATGTTCATTATTTTTTTCAAGGATATGTACTTGACTATTTACCGTATTAAATAATTCTTCACTTATATACGTATTTAAAAATAAGCTTATCCTTTCCCTTAACACTAAACAGAATCCAGCTATGGGAAAAATGATAAAAACAGGAACAGTGTGGCTTCACATGGCCTACGTGTTTGAATTCACGTGGGACCCAAAACAGCAGTACTGGAAGACCACTTCAGAAACAGGGCCCTTCATGTCAAAAATACTTGTGATTTATAACTGTGTTGTAGAATCCGCTTTCTCTTTCCGTAAATGACAGATAAAAATAAATGTTGAAATATCATTTTCGATTATTTTTCCATTACGGTATGTACTATTTTAAACCTTGAACCCACGTTATTACTATAAATAAAAGAGAAAGGAATTGAATTCAGTGTAAAGAACTGATGTCAGTGTTGAGTGGAAGAAGTAGTACTAGTAGTAGTAGTAGTAGTAGTGAAGTATAGTAATAATAGTAGTAATGGGTGTCGTAGTAGTATAGTAGCAGTAGTCGTTGTATAATACTGCAGATGAAACGGAAAAATAAATAAAATACATACTCACATATAGGGGTTTTTGTTTCTGGTGTGAATTACTTTCATAAATATCACACCCTGTGTTTTTATCATCCCATAGATAGTTATTATATCGATGCTACAATAATAATAATAATAACAACAGTGTATAGACATTGAATTATATACGGATAGAAGAATAGAAGTTACTGAAGAAAAAAAATTATGTCTCCGAGTTTAAAACGTGTTCCAAAAATATTTTTCTACCATTTGAACACGTGCATATGAAACGTTATTCGTTAAGAGCATTGCATCATCCATGTTGCACATCTGGGGAGCAACTGCATCGTACATGAAACATCCGCAAGAATTAAAAGTGCTATTAAATAAATAATAATAATGGACATACATTGTATAAAAATGAGATTAGATGTCCTTGTTTTATGATATTTTGATTAATATAAAATTAATGGAATATAAGTAATATAATGAGTGGATGTTGATGATTAAAATACAACACATGCGGCCACTGCGGATGCAGTCACCGAAATGACCATGAATAGGCCTCTTTCTCGTCTCACCCCTTTCCGGACGCGTGGTCATAACCATGACAAGATGCACATACCATTTTCGTCTACTCCCCTCTGATCAACTTCACTGACACAGACATGTGCTGCAAAGAGCCACACACGCGCACACACACACATATATATATATGTATTTTCTTTTTTTTTTTAGTTCTGAAAAGAGTCCTTATTTCCCCCAACATCACCTGGACCACAACTCCATCTATCGCCATTGACTGACGCAATATGGTATATACTCAGGGTTTGCCGAATTATTATGGGTGTGCATTTATTCTACACACATAATGGGGTCTTCCTGTGCGCGCGCGGCAATGATGATGCAACACGAGTAATAAATTTATTTTCTGGATACTCACAACAGCCATTGTAACCTCGAATCAACTTTTTAACTGTATTCTTTCATGCCAAAAAAATGTAAAAAAAAACTCAGTAAATAAAATAAAATGAAATGAAGAAAGAATTCAATATTACATGTGCAGAAAATTAAAAAGTTGTTTTGCATAAATAAATTTTTTTTTGTATCGATGATCTGTAATCATTGCGCGCTGGCCTCAAAGATTATATTATCCTTGGATTTGTGGGACAATGTCGATATTCATTTGCGTTAGGTATCTCATTAAATTCTTCATCGATTCTTTATGCAATAATAATACATTTACTTGAAGAATATATTTTTGTTCATTAAAATGTTATTCGAAATAATATGTTAGACATAAACCACTTCGTTGAGGAGAAATCGCACAATATTGAGTAAGTTCATGCTGTACATAGACATAGAGAATCGAAGAATTAAGTTCCTTTGGGAGATGATAAAAAGTGGAGTAGTAAGTATATATCTAAAGTTGTGATTGGTTGACATTACCGATCACGGATTGCGTTTGTCTCAGAACAGACATGAACAAATGCGTGAAAAAAACTCAGTAAAGAAGTCAAGAAGGAATAGAAAGCTATGACAGGCACTCTGATCTCTCGAGGTTGTCCGAGTATTTTATTATATCGTGTCAGTCATTGGTTGACTGCGGTATATTATTTTAAAACTCCTCCAGGTGATTCTTCATTTTAAAATCTTTCGTCTACAATTAAAAGTTCATTTACGGCAATATACCAAAGTGTATATACATCATCCTCTATAAACAGCGTTCTCGAGCTGTTTATAGAGGATGATGTATATACACCTCAAATGGCCGCAAATTACCCTGAACAATAGAATGTAAAAAAAAAAACAAAAAAAACAAAATAAATAAAAATAAAAATCGCCATAAAAGGTAAAAAAAGGAATTTTTATTTTTTCATCTTCAAACTTTTATCTTCTTTTTTTTCTTTCCTTTTCAGTTATGCCCTTTTATCTACCAAGAATTCTCAATATGTCGAGCCACGGTGGTAGTTAGCTGCTGACTCGAACGCGCGCACACATGGGGCCCACAAGTTAACGGTCGGCAGCCCCGGGTGCGCGCGCTCTACAGTTGAGAATCAAAAGAGAGACGCCGAGTGTGCAACATTTACTGTACTGCCCGTGTATATGAAACTATAGAGTACAATATGAGTGAGACAAACAGAGAGAAAGAAATGAAAGAGCAGAGGGGACCGAGCATAATGTTAGCCGAGTACAATCGGGGTCCCCCCCATTGCAACACAACATAAAAGAGGGAAAGATCGTTTGAAAGAGAGAGAGAGAGAAGGGCAGAGTATTCCCCGCCTCTTGTTCCTCGTGGTCCCCTACCCCTCGGCGCGTTTCCCCTCGCCCCAACAAATCCACTGGCACTTCTCGTCAGTCGACGACCAAGAGACTCGTACGTATGTACTGCTGACGATCAAACGACATTCGGTAGCAAAGAACTGGCGAACGATATTTGTCACCCGTTTGTGTAAAACGTGTACACGAATAAACAGAAGAGACAACGAGAGGGGTAAACAGAAAAGAGACAGAGAGAAAAAGCGCGATTGGGTGCAATAGCGGTGTTGATGACAAAAACATACGTGATTTAAGCGCGCGTAAACTCAATAATATTGTTTTGCGCACAGAATATTGAAGAAGGTGAAAGGCATTTGTTTTTTCGTTTTTTTTTCTTTCTTTCTTTCACGAATGAAAGAAAAAAATATAAAAATAATCGTGGGCCCCCTCGCTTTGTTGCAGCGAATGACAACTAAATATACATCCAACGATATTTTTGTTATTGTTTACGGATGATACTGATATATAAGCGTGAAGGATACGCATACGTCCTTGAACCCGCGAAAGTGATCATTCAACAGAGTTGAAGGGAGAGAGAGAGAGAGAGAGAAGAATATAATTGAACAATATTGTTGTGTGTAATTTTATATGAAAAAAGAGGAATAAACAATCAGTTGGGTTATCATCAAGTTCTTCTCAACTTAGAGGTCGATCATTGGGAACAAAATAAAAAAAATAACAATCTGTGTTGGAATTCTAGTACGCGTGTGACGTGCCATCGACTGAGGGAAGAGACAACTATAGTAAGCAAGAGAGTGAAAGAGAAAGAGATACATACAGAGAAAAAGAGAAAGGGAAATAGACAAAAAAGGAAGGGCAGAGGGGACGATATATCGTTGCGTGGACAGCTAGCACGATTGAATTTAATCGTGCGAGTTTTCATTCTCAAGTGTGAATTCCAATGTTTGAATTCATTTAATCATAATTAAATACATAATACGGATAATAAATAGAGAATAAATCATGTATAAGTTGTTGGGTGATCTTGCACAATATTTGAAATGGCAGGAGATAAAAACGGATTCAATGGTATTCCGTATGCACAATGTATTCACAACAGTGTTATTGCTCACATGTTCACTGATTGTTACCGCCACTCAGCTTGTTGGCAAACCAATATTGTGTATTGGTGATGATAAAATTAAAGCTGTTATTGAAACCTACTGCTGGATAACTTCCACATTCACTATGCCTGATGCATTTAATCGTCAGGTAAATTCATTTAATAAGAATTAAAATTGTCAATCGATTATTTTTTATTCACAGGTGGTTTTATAGATAGTGTGTGTGTGTGTGTGTGTGTGTGGACACGTTTTAAATTTACTCCCGTATATTGCGTCACACCCGTATTTTCATCATACACACATAAAAACATTGAACGTGGCGATGTGAGAAATAAAAAAGAGAAACGAACTTTCAGTTTGTTATTTTACAAGTAGATATAAAAATTCATTTTATGAAAAATGCTTTGTAAACTCTATCGCTTATATAAAAAAATTGTCTAACAATGAAGTATTTACCGTCAAAGAATTGAACAAACAGACTCACAACAATTATCATTTTGTTATGTACATTACTGCAGCATCAATTTACGTGTTTTGAATGATTACGTGAAAGACAATGAATAATTAACCAAGTATCAAGGTTTATACGATCATTTTACAATTAAATCCTTATCTGACTTGTGATTTATATTTATTATATTTAAACCGCATGTTTGAAATTCTATGTTGTGATGTCGTAGTATGCAAGTTTCGGCAACTTTAAAAATATATGGTTATCACATCTTATAAATTTGTTGACAGTACACAAGTACAAATTCACGGTGAATACAAGATTATTATATTTGCCTTGTATATACAAGTCTCAGACTTGTAATTGAATCTGCATATGTTCATACATACATTCGTCTATTCTATTCGCAGATTAAATTTAATGTATATATATGATGACAGCGTATGGATTATGTTTACAGGTCGGAGTGGAGGTTGCACATCCAGGAGTATCAAACGACTTCGGGGATATTGGGGCAAGGAAATATTACACTTATTACCAATGGGTTTGCTTTGTACTTTTTTTCCAAGTAATATTTTTATCTTATATTTTTTTTCCAATAAGATTATTCAATTTGTTATTCATTGATTCAATTGCTGATATATTATTTCAGGCAATGTTTTGCTATTTGCCCCAATGGTTGTGGAACATGTGGGAGGGTGGATTGGCAACGACACTTGTTATGGGATTGAATCATAGTATGGAACCGGAAGAATCACTTGCCAAGAAAAAAAATACATTGATGGAGTATTTGGTGAATCATATCAAGGTAAAAAAAGAAGTCATTTATATACACAGTCACACCATCATTATTGTCATCAATGATTCAATCATCAAGTTTGTTTTATTCATTCTTATGATTTGTATAAATAGCCACTCGTCACATAGTTGATTGATCGATGATATTTAATTTATTCATATGGAAACGTCCTCAATTTTCATATTCAATATTTTTGCATATTATATGGCAATCAAATGATTTTCAGTCTTGTACGTGCTCAATTTATACCAAACTGACCATAAGGTCATCAAATATACTATATAAGATAACGAGCAGATGAGAGATAATAATATTGCAAGGATGATAAAGAAAATGGGGGACAGTTGAGAGTTGACTACACTCAATTTGTCCTCATTGAATTTAATTGAGAATAATTAAACGTTTGATGTTCTCTTCTTATTTTCAGAGACACAATATGTATGTCTACCGATATTTTGCCTGTGAATTTCTTTGCGTAATCAATGTATTTGTTCAACTATATCTGATGAACCGTTTCTTCGATGGGGAATTTCTCAGCTATGGATTACGTGTCTTACAAATCTCCGATATACCACAAGAGCAACGAGTGGATCCAATGGTATATGTTTTTCCACGTGTCACAAAATGTATATTTCATAAGTATGGTGCGTCCGGATCGATTCAACAACATGATTCTCTCTGCATTTTACCATTGAATATTGTCAATGAAAAAACATATGTATTTCTTTGGTGCTGGTTTGTAATATTGTCAGTAATGCTTATTGGATTGATTATGTATCGTGCTTGCATTATTTTTGCACCAAAACTTAGGGCACGATTATTGCAGTTGTCTGGCAGACTTATTTCTATTGAAACATGTGAAAATATTAGTAAGAAAGTTGATTTGGGTGATTGGTGGCTTTTATATATTCTTGCTTCCAATGTAGATTCAATTATTTATCGGGATGTGTTGGAAGAACTTACGAAAAAAGTTGGCAATGAAATTTCCGCACCTGTTAATGGTTAATAATGCGTGTAGGTATATATCGTGGCTTTCAATGAGACCTCACGACGAAAAAGAGATTATAAAGAAACAAAATGCAATATACATTTATTGATTTATACATACAAAAATACACATACACACTCATTCAACTGAGATATTAATATGAGATGTTTATTAGCTAATAAACTTTAGAAAGTTTTTTTGCAGACTTTCTATTGTATTGTTAGACAAACATGTATTTTTTTATTATAATATATATTTGAAGTAGATGATAATGAAAATATTATGTAAGAGTTTGTATAAGTGCGTAGGAGAAGATGAAATAAGAATGCGATCTAAGATTATCAATTATGTATTTGATATAGATATATATGTAAAATGGACATAAAAAAATTCTCATTCATTCCATTTTGTGGCTTTCAAATTATCACAATGATATCTCTGACTTTTTGGAGTTGCTCAATGCGGTATTATTTTCGTTTTGATGTTATTCTACCGTCAATTGTCTTTTTTTTTCTCTATCAACTATTATATATTTTTTCTGTTCATAATTATACGTAAGCCGTAAAATATATTGTGATTATTTTCAATGCAATTGCGTTCGATAGGCCTACGTGAAGACTGAGACTGATGAGAAATGTCCATGGTAATATAAAAGAAAATTTATATTCTATATTTTACATATATATATACACATGTATATGGATATTTAAAAAAATATATGTATACATATCCACGAAGAGAAAAATAATAATACAGTAATATTGTTAATTATATCATGACCGGCTATAAAAAACCTGACGCAGGATATTATTTCAATAAACGCGCAAAATAAATTCTTTTTTTCTTTCACTTATTCGTATTAACCGAAAAAAAAAAACATCATATCACTTTGAAACACGCACAAATACCTATTCTAATGTGTTCAAAAGGTTTGAAAATACATATCAAGATATTGTATATTTTGATAAAAACAATTGAAAACTGTTATCGAGTAACTTGAAATCAATATTCAATATTAGAAGCAATTTATCATTTTATTTTGTGATATGACAAAACAGATTTGTTGTAAGAATAGACAATTGAACCTCAACACATATCCATTTTATAGGTATATATACATCTTTATGCAATAAGAAAAATGGCGGATTCTTCTTTTTTATTTCCATTTTCGTTTTAGAATATCGGGCCTTCAATGGTCCAATAGTTAGATAAAATATCAATAATTATACTCTCAATAGGATGGTCAAAGTTGCGATACTGCCGTTTGTAATTGAAGTAGAATTCTAAGAAAAAAGAAAAAAACAAGAATTAAAGAGTGAAATTCTATTGGAACGTATCGCGTGTATTCAACGTTATTACGCGTGCATACATATGCATTTGTACACCTATCCTTCTATAAATTTTTTCCTTTACCATACGTTTATGTATCTGCCATTATGTATTCACATATATATTAAGTTGATCGTTGTCTGACCATCCAATAAGCGAGTGTATGTGGTGCTAACGGCGCGGCAGTGACCAATTATGGATAAGGAGCGCCAATTATCTATTAACTATCGTAAAAATGATATTTCTTAGAACTATATCCATAGAAATATACCTCCATATGAATTAGAATGCCATGTAGAAATTCCAATGGACATATACATATATATGATGCCGATAATCACTACTGATAACATTTATTGACAATTAAATATTTTAATTTGTATCATTCCAAACGAATCTTTTTTTTTTTTAATTACTATAGAATGATGGTGAGTTGTCGGTTTTCAAAATAGATAAAGATAACAAATTGTATGTAATGAAACTATTTCGAAAGAATTTTCATGAATTTTGTAACGAGTAATTGAAGAACGTGAGTTTTGGCCAAGTCACTGCGGGCAAAAGATAAATGAATAATGCACGCTTATAAGCGTATATACTCTCGACAAAGACGATGAACTGCCTGTGTGAATGTGCCAACGAGCAAGAAGAAGAAATCTTTCACAAAATTAACTGCCAACGCTGACGGCACGGCTGCTGGTTGAATGTTTTTACCTATGTATTTCTCCCTCTCTCGTTCTATCTATCTCTCTCTCTCTCTATCTCTCATACTCATTCACTATTCAATTCGCTTTTATTCATTCTCTCTGACGTTTTTGAATTCTGTATTTTCCAACGACGTATAACAGTGAGATGACAATACACGTGGGCATCTGGTGCAAACGTCTGTCTTCGTGTTCATGACGTACTTCATTATTATTCTTGGATAGAGACGGAATAAGAGTAGAAATCACGTGATTTGACCCACATAATTGACATTGACAAATAATTTATATATCTATTCATTATGAATTTAGTGTTCTACAATAAATAATAATGTTTAAAGAAAAACTTATCCCCATTCAAATGTATGAACTCATGATATAATAATACAAATGTATTTGTTTTCATAATTTGATTACTGAATTGTATTATACACTAGATTAAATTATTCCTCAAGTGGAGTAATATCACATCTGCGAAATGTGATTATACGAATAAGTTGATGACGGCGCCGAGACGACGATACACATTACTTTAGGCGCCGTACAGTATAAAGGTATGTATATATGACGGTGGCATTGCTGTTAAAAGTTCTCCGTCCGCAATATTATATGTCACTTATGTGTTTCACGATGTCGACGTATACAATATCCGACCTCGTCAGTGTTGTTAGTGATGTTTTAAAGTTTGGCGGAAAGTGGGTGTTATATTAACACAAACGTATCGAATCATGTGGATGTGAAGAGAAGCACGACGGAATATGAGACAGATGAGGCGACAAGTGGAAAAAAAATTAAAAATAAAATTTGTCTCCAATGAAACGATGGAGTGGAATCGTGGATGTTCATCTTTGCATTGCGATGTTCTTGGCACTCTGTAGAGAGAGCTACATGGGGCGCAGTAGGTCAGGCACCGTGTCTCAGTTTATTGGGAGCTATCCCGCGCATCGGGACGCACGCGGACGCCAAAACGTCTTCATTGAGGTGCAAAACATAGCTGGGCGTCGTGGTCATCGGTCTGGACGCGCACACGCCAAAAAAATTTATATATATGTATATATAAATATATATATATATATATACCTACATATGTAAATGAACATTATGTACATTTGTCATTATTAAAATTGAAAGAATTTGTGTTGTTGTTAGGAACTATTTAGAATAAATACATATCGAATACTAAATATTTTTAAATTAATAAATCTATTTTGGACAGAGCGATGTGGCGTGGATTGATGATATTTTGTCGTGCGAAAATGAAAAGAATATTCACATCTAGTCGATCACGTGGTAATGTTTGAATAATATGTGGAACGTGAAATGAAATTTAATGCCAGCAGTAGAACTTTGTGGAATCACAAAGTATTATACTGAATCCAAGTAGCTTGGAGAATTGTTAAAGAATGAAAAAAAATCGGGCAATGAACAACGGTTTTTGTAATAATATTAGAAACAATAGTGCCAGTACTATTACCAGTACAAGTAGTGGCAGTACAGTGGTATATGTAGAAAAGTGTCACGAGAGCAAACGAACGTTGCGAAAAACAAAATCAAATAGTGGAGTGTGCAACAGCGAGCACTTGGAATCTAAGGGAAGAGGACGTCGGCAGGATAAAATGATGGATGCGCTTGGTGCTCTTTACCTTTTGTTTCATGTAAGTTATTTGCATTTTCTTTTTTCCATTGAGGAAAACAATTGTAGATGTCGTTGGGTGGCTCAAGGGGATTTCACGGTGACGGAATATTTTTATAGATATATTGTCTGAATTTTTGTGTAAATGTGATTTAGGTAAGCAGAATAAGAAGTGAAGGAGTTTTGCTGAGACTGCACGTGCTCACGGCCGCGCTCATGCTGACCTTTTCCATAATCGTGTCCGCCAAACAAGCCGTGGGAAATCCGATAGACTGTGTCCACACAAGGTAATCCGTTAATACAGCAGAAAATTAAAATAAAAGATGACGGGTGGTATATAACGAAAAATAAATAATAGAAGTGATAGAGAAGAATTTTAATTCTATTTTATTTCTTTTTATTTGGATTTCAGGGATATACCTGTTGAAGTGTTTAACACATATTGTTGGATACACAGTACGTATTTCGTCACTGGTGCGATGCTTGGGGTGGCTGGCGTTAATGTTGCTTTTCCCGGCGTTGCATCATCGGGATTTTTTTTGTCCAAACAACGGAATCAACATGAGAATCAACACACATCAAGTCGTCATCGTGATGACACAGGAGTGAAGCAGGTCAAGTACTATCAATGGGTGGCCTTCGTTTTAATTTTTCAGGTAATAGATATAGAGTAAATATATTATATAAATAACCATTTTCCATATGAAAATAAACTTTGGAATATATAGATACAGTGGTAGATGAAATAATTTTATTTCACTATATCATTCAAACCTCAAATAGCAATATGACAAATATTTATTCATGTACAATTGAATATCATTGTTAAAACAGAAGTTTAAAAGGTATTTATAAAATAAAAAAATATAATTTCTTATGAGTAAACTACAGGCGCGCTCTATTGAAAAGATTATGAAGCTGTTTGAGATGATTCAATCTGTAACCACTGTGCCGGCAACTCTTAGACCGAATGAAAAAAAATAATAAAAAGAATGAACGAGCGGGCGAAGAAAAATAAAAAACTGAGGAAGATAGAAGAACACAGACAAACGTTGTGCACACAGTTGCCGCCACTTGAGAATAAACAAGAAAAGTGCGACAGCAAATGCTGCTACACTCGACCAAGAAACTATATATATGTATATATATGTATACATATATGTATTCAAGCTGTAGCAAAATATGATTTATTGCCACTCGAGCCTCAACCACCGAGCACAAACATATCCCATATAAATACTTGATAGAATCCCGATTGCCCTTAATTAATTACCACCAAAGAGACATTTTAATCATACCGAACTCTTGTTCAGGATCATACTCGAGTTCGATGGCATTTGAATTGGATTTATAAGAATAAAAGTAATCAAAATAAAAATAATAAAATTGGAAATCGAAATGATTATTTTGTTTCGTCTATATATAAGTTTAATTTTCTTTCATCTATTGTCCTCTGGGCTCGTACATTGATCGCTATGTTATTACTATTCAGATTGGCATTAACCATTTCTCTTGTTGCAAATTTTCCCAAGTTGTAAATTCATATATGACATGTGTATGTGTCTCTCCATCGCAAATCTATCTTACAAGTATATATACCTCAAAATATATTTCGAGAAACCCCTGGATTTACCGCCCGGAAATAATGTTTTCCATCTTCCATATGTACCGTCACGAATGATGGTCCAATCGTATTTTCTTCACTTTGCTCTACACTACCAATAATCCACATCGTTTTTCGTTTGCTTTCTGTTGCTGTCCACTCTATACCCCAAAGACATCAACAAAATATATAGACCAGTAGTGCTCATACGACCTAGTTCCGTCATTTATTGAACGAATTGTTGCGAATGGATATATATATATATGAACGTTTGACGGGACATTTGTTGACGATCAGCAGACACTTCAAACGGCACACTGTAAATTCCTACGTATGTTCCACTATATATTTTATTGAGAATGAAACCGCCCCAATTTTATTTATTGTCATTTTGCAAAGATTTTTTAAATCACGACATGTTTATGAAATATTTTCAAAATATCCGTAACACTTATATATTGAGAAAAGAAATTATACAAATGATGTATTTATATATAAATCATTTACTATACAGATATTAATTTTTTGTTGATAGTTTATAGTAGGCTATAAATTCAAATGTCTGACAGTTAATTTGGAAAATATTAATGTTTCCCATCTCAGATGTCCATTGTCTCTAACATGTCATCTTTTAATTCTTGCAATATATTTACATCAACATATGACATGACAATGCAGAACATTTTGTAACTTAGCATAATTCTGAAATAGAATTGTCAAGGATTTTGAATCGTCAAAATGATTGTTTAAAATTGTTTTGCTTACGACAAATTTCACGCGCACGACAATATCTATATAACAATGACTGTTATATATTTTACGTATATAAGTGAAAATGTAGAAGATTATTGTTCATTGTGTACATGGTAACGGCACGAATTTGACTTTGGTGTATTTTTCATCTTAAAATTGGCACCGTTCTAACGATAATGGATCCGAAGCAAAACATTTTGATTATTATACAAATTGGCTATATATTTTTAAAACTTGGCCGAAACATTTAATTTTTATGTAAATGTGACTTAAAGATTTCTGCATAATAAATATATATATATATATATATATATATATATGTATATAATTTATTAAGCCGCCATATGTCAGTCTCAATATATCTTCGATGAGAAACTTTGAATACTGAAAAAAGAAAAAAAACAACAAGAAAAACAATTAAATGACCCGAGACAGCTGCAGAAAAATGATTTAAACATTTTTGTTTATGTCTCGTGATTATTTTTTTATTATTAAGCAGTGTTTCGAAGTATTTTTGGAGAATATATATGTCTCTTTTGCAAGCTGAGAACATAAACTTATTGATGGGGTGTAAGACATCTGAAGATTTTAAAATGAATTGAAGAAAAAAAAAAAGAAAATAAAACGATTAAAAGAGAACGATACGAATTTAGGGTAACGTCAAACCCTGGATAAACAGTAATCATTGGGGGTCTGATACTTGTTTGTTTAAAAAAAAAAACGTTGAACGAGGGGTCGAACGACGAAGAGATCGAGATACAGGGAGAAGAGGAGAGATAGAAAAAATAAAGCACAGGATTTTTACTTAGCCAAAATAGATAAAAATGAGATGGAGTAAGTGAAATGAAAAAATATCTCACTGCGTTCACCGTCTTACACAAATTATTTATTCACGGTCTATTTCTTTCTTTCAATTATATATACTTATATTCAAATGAAATGTTACGTCGGGTGAATGGACATTGATCCCAATGGAAAATATATCTTGACGGGAAATTATGCAATTGTCTCAATAGAATTCGTCATAATGTATAAAACGTATGCAATTCATTATTCAGCTGTTATTAAAGTGCACTTTGTCGAAAATCAAACATGACATTTCCGACATTCGTTAATGCTAAATGCATTTCGTTGATCATGTTATTTTCGAATATGAAAACGACTAATAAGAAAAACGACATCTTCATATATATATATATATATATAAACTAACAGAGCAATAATTTGAAATATGAATGCATATAAATTTGTATTTTCGTCATTTAAATGATGATGATGATCATCTCTAGCATCATCTAGATCTATCAGAAGTTTATATATATATATATATTAAAAGAGCACTCACTCCGTGTTATCATCTTTTACTATCCGAGAGGCGTCTATTTTGAAAGCTGATAAATATCTGGTTATAAATTTTCGTGTTGGAGCAACGACCACTACATCGATATAGTAAAGCGACCGCGCGTGCATGGCGGTTTTGCATCAACGAATTTAGATACCCACGTGCATGAGATTATATTACATATGTTTATATTACTATATACTATCTCACCCTTCATATATTAAACCCAATCTCATCGTCGTCTATTCAACGTTTAAAGGCACATATGGACCAATATCGATCGAATATACAGAGTGTGTCTGCGGTTTTTGTGGCGTATATATTACTGTATATATACTGGAGGCAGCAAAATGCAGCCGGACATTTATTACATGTACTTATAGTACGAGCTAAAGCTTTGATGCACTATCGGTGCATATGGTTGTAAAAGATATTCCCAGATGAATTTTACTCATCGACTCGACTCTTTATGTCCACTCTTATGTTTGTATAACAGTAAAGATATACCAAAACGTAAATGTATTATTTCGATTATATTGACCGGTGTATGATGAATAATTCTTCATCATCGAGTTCATTATCCGGCAATGCAACTCGTTTTTTATTACATATGTATAAGTCTATTTTCGATCTGCGTATTGTTTCAAGAGTATAGAGAGAGAGAGAGAGGCATATATATATATATATATATATATATATATATATATGCAAGCAATGCAATTCGACGTTTAATTCACCGATGATATATGTGATTCACTGATTCTACAGTATTCATTATGATATAGTGCGCGAGGTAAAGAGATTGTACGTTTGTATTGGCCGGTGTTTGATCTGCCAGGGGGATATACTTAAGGGGAAGATATATTGAAAATACACGATGATAAAATTGCGGTTTTGCTGTTTTATTGTGTGCATATAAAGGATTTTTTCTTTTTTTTTTTTTTTTGATAATTTTTTTCAATAGGGTTTCCGTTTTTTTTTTTTCATTATCTTTTATCGTGAAGTAATAATTAAAATTTATTCATTATACAGATAAAAGTTGTAGAAGTCTCTGACGTCTTTTGAAAAGGAATCGGAAGGAAAAAAATATTTTTAGAACAGACGTTGATGTTTAAGAATAAATCGATTTAATTGAGTTTTATCTAAATATATGTTTTATGTATATATATATATGTATATATGTATATACATAAATATATGGCGAAATATATATATGATTTACAGTGACACGTGCTTGTTCTAGTAAGCATATGTCACAGTAACGAACTCATCATTTTTCATCATCTCTAGAATATCATGTTGAACTATAGTTATATAGTTGTGGTTGAATATAAGAATGTGTGTGCGTGTCTCGCACGAGTTGGCGATAGAGGCGCGACGTGTTGTCCGACACATAGCATATAGCCCCCGTGTATTCGTGCGTGCGAGAATGATCGCATGAGAGAGAAACTAGAAAGAAAGAGAAGATGAAGAAGGAGAGCAAGATATCCGACGTTGCGTTAATACTCTGTCGGGTTTGGCGATTCTATTCCTGGAGCACACTGACTCCTCCTCAGCTTCTCCGCGAAGCGTGGAAGCCCGCGAGTGAGTCGAGTGCGTGGCGTGTAACGTGTAAGGAGGGTAGTAGTGCGCGGGTGAATGAGCGTGCGGCAATCTGTCGAGCTCGAACATCATGCTCTGACCGGTAACGACAGAAAAAAAAAATAACAAAAAAAATATAT
>CAJUYH010000244.1:52302-71369 GCA_910591685.1 Galerucella tenella | reverse complement strand
TATATATATATATATATATATATATATATATATATATATATATATATCACTCAAGTGTCTCTCTAAATTCTTTCCAACTGTAGCACTTTTTTTAACGCAACGATAATAGTGACAGCCGCGCCACATTCAAGAGTCTCATTTTCAAAAACGACCGAGTTAATTTTTCTTTCAGTTTTTATTTCTTTTCAAACGTGTCTAACTTGACGTCTTGATAATAAAAAAAAAAAAAAAACGTTGAGATTACGGTTTTTATTTTCTTTTCCCCTTAATTATTGATGATTATTTATGAAATTTCATGACATTTATATTCGCCGGTTTATATTATGTTTGGATGAAATTTATTTTTTTTACTTTTACTTTTGTTATATGATTTTTTTCTCTTTTATTGTTTTGTTTATTTTTTTTTATTTCTGTTTTTTTTTATAGCCTATATCATACATTTATCCGAAGCACGTGCGCGGGCAAATTGACGAACGGAAGGAATATGCAGAGAAATAAATGACAGAGAGATAATAAAAATGTTTGTATACAGATACATTTGTCAATATATATTGATGTCAAATGAAGAAAGGAAGAGAAAAATGAAAAATACTTTTTCATATTATTTCTACGTAAAATTTATTGAGTAAATATAATGTAATGTTATGCATTTATTCACTATGCCACATCCATTATATACAATAGATACAGTCATATTCGTATAAATTAAATTGTTTCCGTGAAATTCGTGGAAATATAATATATAAATTGAGCAAATGTGCAAAACACGATCGATGATATCAACACATTGGTAAGACATTTGAGAGTGTTGCGACAGGTTGGCAAAGCCACACAAATATCCCGTGAAATCGTGGGTGGTGCGTGTGAATAAACTCGTGTGAGATAAGAATAAAGGAAGAAAAAAAAAGCAAGGCGGATTGAATAAAAAAATAGTAAGAAAAGAAAATAGATGCACAGAAAAAATAAAAAATCGTTTTTAAATAAAATTCTGAACGAAAATGTATACAGTGTTAGAGAGAATAATAAAATTACTAACGAACGCACTCATCTCCGCTCTATTTTGGTATATTGTCCTCACACAACTAAAACACGTTTCGTGTGAGCGTCTCGCCATCGTCACAAGTTGAATTTTGCTGGGTGTATATTTCCCGGTGCAATGCAGTGCTCAACTACCAAAGTGTACATTTGTACACGTTCACGTTAAAATAGAATGGCACGCGCATCAAAGAAAATTACAAAAGCGCTTGTATGTATATAGTTGTGTGTGTTTACGGATTTCCAGACGCAGATGCATTCTCATGTGCCCAAAACAAAAATGGAAAAGTGCACCACCAACAATACTTGTCACTTGTTGTCTTTTCCTGTCAATCACACCACAAGTTGATTAGTTCATTTCTTTATTTTTGTTTCTCTTCCTCTATGTACAATTTTTCCACGAAATTTTTCATTTGACACAGTATCATATTATATTCATCTTCCTTTCGTCTTGCACAACACAAATGTCTATGCATCACGCGTGTGTGCTCACATTTCGTTTATTCAAACATATATAAAAATAGTGACTGGAATTTTTTATATCTTCCCCCTTCGAAAAGCTGCGCGTGTATTTAAGTAAATAATCTATTCGTATATAGCAGAAAGAATTATGAGAGATGAGTATTAATATCAGATATTTCAGATTGATGGAGTGTGACTTTCATGACGTATATAAAGTAGAAAAAATAATAATTTGTGTTCCTGACACCAGTGATAAAGTGAATGTGTTGCATTGCTTGAAATGAACTGCATCGTATGTGCTACGAAACGAGAATTATATATATATATATATATGAAGCAACAGGTGTTTAGTGTTTGGCGGTTTTGTTGAGTGGCGCATACGCTATAGTACTGTCATTGACAGTCGAAGAATGACAGGTGATGATGTTGATGATGTTGATTCGTGTCAGATTGCTGGAGAGATAATGAATTTAAAATGGAAAAATACCATGAAAATCGTGAAACGTCAACGTGATTGTAAAATTTTTGACATGAGAACAAACAAACGATTGTTCTAACATAAATATTACCGAGAGAATGAAGATAATATCTGAATGGTGAAAGCATTAACAGCGCCAGTTATTCAACAAACGAATAATAAATATGTGGACAAAGACACAAGGATACATTTCATTTTAATATAAAAAATAAAGATGTTTGAACTAAATTGATCGATTTTTTTGTCCTAACACAAATTTTCACCAATTGTGATGATATTACTTGGAAATATTGGCCACTCAACATACAACGAACGAATACAATGTACATGTAATAATGAAGAAAGAACAGTCCAATCGAGATAATATACGAACTTTATTGATAAAGAATCCAATGTGCGTGGTTAATTGTCAATGATGACAATTTTTTTGGGCCTGGTGAATCCTTATGCGCGTCACGAGTGACAGCGCGAAGGAAAATCCGCGCCCGATTAATATCAACATTGACTATTATAATAAAGATAATCATCGGATCATCACATATACTGACATGTTGATTTATTACAATCACAATTCAGTAGATATATTAAAACAATCCGTCCATTTTATATAAATAATTGCAACACACTGCAATTATTATATGGTGAATATCAAACGTTCAATTAAATAAACAATGTTGGACATATTTCGTGGCTTAAAAAGCCTGATAAAGGTATCGCACATTCATATCGACACTGCCGTATTTCGATTACATTACAGTTTAACAGTAATACTGCTCATTGCATTTTCATTAATTGTTACAACACGACAGTACGTTGGCAATCCAATTGATTGTATTCACAGTAAAGATTTGCCGGAGGATGTGCTTAATACTTATTGCTGGATTCACAGTACATATACAATTACATCGGCATATAAGAAGAAGGAAGGATCTGAAGTACCATTTCTCGGGGTGGCCAATTCGAAAATGTATCCAGAGAGTGAAAAAAAAGAATATAGATATTATCAGTGGGTGTGTTTTATGCTGTTTCTTCAGGTAAATTTTAATTATATCATTGGTGATGTGTGTAATAATAACTGAAAATAAAAAATGTAGTAATTGTTATGGATTATGTGTTGAAATAATTACTCGAAAGTTGAAAAATAGGAGGAAAAATAATAATTGGCATTGGGATTTTAGAAAATGAGTTTGGAATAATATTTTTGTTTCATTGAGTCGAAATTTTTCAATTGCATACTACGATTCATCATGTAGTATAATGAATAGGTATACGTGTTTTTTTTTTATCGAAAAATAAATAACCGTAGCCGGTGGATAAAGAAAAATTTCCAGAATTACTTTTAAACTTTGCTCCTATGCGTTTTTATAATGAAATATCCAAATATTTTCATAACTGCCAGTGCTTACTGAGTCAAATTTGATGAATTATTAAGACTAAATCAATGTAACACATGTGAAATGTGATGATATGTCAATCAAGATAAAGTTAAAAACACATTTGAGAGAAAGATGAAATTCCTAAAATCTCTGTAACAATGTAAGAAAAAAAAAATTATTAATTACTAAACTCGATGAGTAAATTGATATTGAAGCATTTTTATATTGCAAGAGAAATTAAAGATGTAAATTAGAATTATACATGTTCAATATTTAATTATGCGATATCCTGGGAGAAGAGGAAGTAGGAAAGAGAAAGACTGTACAGTAAGAGAAGAGAAGAGAACATACACGTTTGCACTCACCAACTTTTGTGTATATATAACAAGCTCTGTCCTACTTATATCGAAGTTCTAGTACCTGAGGCGAGTCCAAGGCATACATGCGACTTACAACGGTCCAATTTGTGGTAACAATTGAACACAATTATCGGATAAAAGTTGCTTGAATAAAAAAAACCACATAAAAGATATAAAGCAGTTGTAATAAAAACTTTTGAAATGAAATGAGAGTATGACAAATTATTTGATAAAAATTTATCATTATTATCAAGTTTCGGGCATAATACTTTGGCTATTCACGTTTATAGCTCTCTGAATATTATACATACATTAAACTTAGATCTAGTTCATTGCCAAGTAGGAAACCTTAAACACATCATACTTGAAGCTCTCATAGTACTATAGGGGTTGCCGTTGCTTTCTCTCCACTATTATAATACATGTTGCTCGTTATTGTCTTGAAGTAGTCGACCGTGAAAAAGCTTGATGTTTATTCCCACTTTTCACGCAGTTACATATCTTCTTCACTTTATTCATAAAATCATACTGTTACGTATACTGTGTGGGTAGAATAACAATAAGATTATGATATATAATGTGGCGTGATTCGCAATGAAAATGAATAAAACTTTTTACGCAGTATCATTTCATAAATTATATTTTTCTTAAACAATAATTTTTTTTTATTTATGAAATGATTTATAATTGTATGAAAGTAAAACAGCAGCTCGTTGAAAATAATATATGTATAATTTAAAAAAGTATACTGCGACGATTAATGGATATAAATTCATATATGTGACGCATGAAAGAATGATTAAGGGGCGAATGCATATAGAAATAGTATGTAAGGTAAAAAGTAATGCAAAGAGAAGAGGTAGCTTTAATCGGTCGAGGTCGTAATAAGGTCTCCCACGGAATTGTGAAGAGTCAGACTTGGGTGTTGGACTAACTATAGATTGACAATGACCCGGATGCGACGTTGAGTATGTCGTGACGATTCCTCATCCTCTCTCTACATCATTTCTAATTTTGTTTTCTTCTTTTGTTATATACATTTTACACTATAACTTCTCATTTTCTTTTCTTTCTCACCTGAGTTTTCGTTCTTTTTATCGTGGTTTGTGTATGGGCGTCTAGCGCCGCGGTTGTTCTAACCAGTGGGAAAGTAGCCAAACGATAATACATAACTAGAAATATATGATTATGATGGTGATAATGACAATGGAATGTGAGACTTTGAAGAAAAATGGGAGATGAGAACACTCCAATATTTTTCGTCCATATAAACAAAAATATAAAGTTTTATATTATTATTTGATTGAAACGATAATTGTATTAGATATATGTACATATATAAAATTTTTCAATTGACATTTATGAACGGGGGTATAATATCAAACTGAACTTTGAGAGATAATGTAGATTATGCGCGTATAGTTGGTTGGTCGAGGCCAAGAGATGCCCCTCAAGTTCAGTCAGTCTTCAGACAACTTTACTCTGTATTTCACATGTGTCTTGTCATGGTCTTAAACACATGTTCGATGGTAGAATTCAACTACTTAGATTGTACAGTTTGTCTATAATTAATAGAACATGAATAAATATAATTTGAATCGCGATAAATCTTGGATACGAATTCATATTTTCTGTTATTTACTTTTTTTTTATCTAATGGTTAGAAGAACAAAGAATTGCGATGACAATTGTGACAGCTTGACAATTGAGTGATGAAAAAAAAAAAACAAATAAATAAAAGACGATTGCAAAAGTGAATTGTAAAAAAAGAGAGCAAAAAAAATTAAAAAAGATTGACACACGTGTGATTGGGGCGAATTATTTTTGGTGGGGATGCGAAATTAAAAAGTGAAAAACGATTGCAAAAATCATGCCGATACTGTTGAAGATGATTGACATATTTGGTTCCCTAAGGTCCTTACTCAAAATACAAAAAGGTGCCGAAGATACATTTATATTTCGTCTTCATTATCGTGTGACGGTGGCACTTCTTCTTAGCGGTTGTTTGACACTCGCATGTAAAAGTATTTCGGGCTCGCCAATACATTGTGAGGGCTCTGGTGCTGTGGACCGATCTGTTCTAGAAACATTTTGTTGGTTGCATACCACCTACAGTATTATCAATGCATTCAATACGACAATAGGACGTAGTGTGCCATATCCAGGAGTTACCAATAGCAAAATGGATATTCATCTTCATCTCAATCATCCGTTGGTGAAGCATCATAAATATTATCAGTGGGTGATATTTGTGATGTTGTTGCAAGTAAGATAGTGATAGATTTATCAAAATATATAGCACGTGAAATATTTAAAGTCGTATAGAACTGATAAATATTGTCCATATTAAATATAACTTTAAGCAAATTACTCTTGAATAATTTTAATGTATACAATGGTATATAATTTTTATAGTATTACGATATTTAGTTTCTAACTATACAGGGTAAACGAGAGTGCGCGAGAAAATACAGGCGCGTTTGGCTCGAGGCCAGACTTGGACAAAAACTATATTCGAGTTTAAGTACTTGGGATATATACACTGAGGGTTATTACGACAAAGGGTCATTGACACGAATCCCAAAAATTCTCAACACAATTGACGATCGAGAATTAAAATACATATCGCTATATATATTTTGAAATAAGATTTATAATTTGAAATAGTGCGTAGCGAAGATAAAGAGCTTAATATACTTCATTGCTATTGTTCATTGTGTTTTGTGCAAAACTTATTCATATATATATATTTACTTTTCTTACCGATCTTCAGAATAGAATAGATTGTATATGCGAGCTTTAAAACAGGTTTTTCATCTTTTCATCTTATTTACTACGAAATTCTTTACTTCATCTTGAGCGTTTCATATTTCTCGCTGTTTATCCCCATGATCACGAAGGGCCGAGAAATCTTCAGGGAGGGATTAATGGCTCGGTAGCTTTGTAATAATTCGCAACAACATCAAGTTTATATATATATATATGTACGTGTATATAATGAAATGGGGGGGGAGAAAGAGTAGAAGGAAAAATCGGAACGAGATGGGACCGAGCCGACAACTCTTCGTATCCTTCTTCCAACTTATTCGCCTCCCAATGTAATTAACGAGCCTGTGATTGTCCTTTTCTTTAGATTCGCCGTCTCTCTCTCTCTCTTTCACTATACAGTATAACTACTATATATATATATACCTTTTCTCTATTGCCCTGTCTGAACGCGGGCTGCTGGCGCTCAGGAATCTCTGCATACCGATGCCATTACACACGCTCCTGTGCTTTTAATTCCCCGGGTAAAGGTTCAACTCACATTTCCCGCGATATCCGGTAATTAACGGCCATACGCGGATTCCTCGCGATGATATTTTGCCATAGGAATATTTCTACGAGCAGTCTTTTGCGGTTAGACGAGTTTTTGAAATGTTAGTGAAAGAGTGGGAAAAGAAAGAGAAAGAAAGAAATCTTGGATGGCGCCAAGGGCGACAGGTGTGTGTTATATATATATATTCGCGAAGGTAAATTGACGCAACAAATATATATATATATATATATATTTATACAATAACTTAGAGGAATATATGTACCAATGTATTTTATAATGCCACCCGCATACAAATTTAGTTTTTGATATACATGTATGTAGAACTTATACGCATTGTTTTGTGAATATTGCGCCAAAACTTTTCTTGGAAACAAAAAATAAATATATATAAATATATATTTTTGAAACCCAAGGACCGTATGGCAAGAGACAATGGAATATATTTATGTACCTGAGGCCATTTGCTCCGCTTTTATGCCAGTAAAATAGGTTATGAATACGATATTGGAAATATATTATTTTTATTAATATATATATAAGCGGGAGAAAATGTTAATGAAATATTTTATACAATTGTAGTTTCACAAAATTTTCGTGATTGTTGTATACATTTGGTACGAGATATCTGTATATGTTCATGACACATGTTATCCGCACTCTTATCTTGTTACTCTTCTATTGAAGCAAATATAAAATGATGTGAATTTCTATACTACTTTGACCGCGTTACGAGCATTCACTTGGATAATTTACGATTTCTTATCATTATATATCTAATGGAAGTTTTTTTTTAATTTTTTTACTGAAGCCAAGAGGCGATATATCGACGAGAGAAACATCAGCTTTAATTGATCATTGAAGAATGGGCGAAAGGAAGAGTGAGAAAGAGGGAAAGGGAGAGAACGAGAGAAAGAATGATTTCTATCAATAAATTATTATTATTGTTATTTGTGTTTTATATTTTATTTTCATGTCACATGTTTTTACTGCTATTTCTTTTGGTCGTTTGTTTTCCCGTCGTATTGTTTTTCTTTCTTTCTTCAGGCAATTCTTTTCTATACACCGCGATGGTTGTGGAAAGGATGGGAAGGTGGCAAGATTCACGCTTTGATGATGGACCTCGACATCGGTCTATGCACTGAGGTCGAGAAGAAGCAAAAGAAGAAAATGTTGCTTGATTATCTGTGGGAAAATCTACGATACCACAACTGGTGGGCCTACCGATATTATCTGTGTGAGGTACTTGCCTTGGTCAATGTCATCGGTGAGTTGGAAATATCGCGAGATTGATAAAGGATAAGAAATAATGCGCGTGATTGAAAAATAAAGAAGAAAATAATAGATTTAAATATAAAAATGACAATATTGTTTTGCTAACATCTCTGAATTTTGGTTCTTGAATGAATACTCACGAGAGCGCGGGTGGTTGTAAGAAAATTTTTGGCAACGTTACAGCTGGCCACACTCTCATACAATGAAAACAATGAAAACAAAATGTAATATTAGTCACTCATCAATTTAATTTACTGAGGAAGATTGAGCTTATAATAATTATTCAACAGAATGGTTTTTTTTTTGTTTATTTTTTTATTCTTCGTCCACTTTCATATTAATTATTGATTAATGACATTTTGCGCAGGCCAGATGTTTCTAATGAATCGATTCTTCGACGGTGCTTTTCTCACATTTGGTATTGATGTATTACGATTTCTCGAGTCCGATCAGGAAGATCGTGTTGATCCAATGATCTATGTGTTCCCGCGAATGACCAAGTGTACTTTTTACAAATACGGAGTTAGCGGTGAAGTGGAAAGACACGACGCCGTTTGTATACTTCCGTTAAATGTTGTCAATGAGAAAATTTACGTTTTCCTGTGGTTCTGGTTCTTATTCCTTGGTATACTCAGTCTCATCACCGTTATATATCGAGTGAGTATAATTAAATAAATCTATCAATTAATACACATATATAATATTATTTTTTCGTATTCATTAATTTACCGATTGAATTTTCAGATTGTCATTATATTTTCACCACGTACACGTGTTTATTTATTAAGATTAAGGTTTCGTTTAGTAAAACGTGACGCAGTTGAAACAATAGTACGTCGTAGTAAAGTTGGTGATTGGTTTCTTCTCTATATGCTCGGTGAAAATTTGGATACTGTAATATATCGTGATGTAATGCACGACTTGGCAAACAAATTAATGACGAGGCATCATCACAATGTCTCGAGTGTGAAAGGCGAGCTACAGGAAGCCTGATGCAGGTGTGAATATAAATAATAATATGTAACACTGTTAATAATGCCTATGAATATATTTGGTGATGAGAGAGAATAGAAAATTGCTCAGGGAGAACTAATTCACTTGAATAAAATATTTACGCGTGACTTGAACGAAATTTCTGTCAAGAGCGATTGGTCCCGGTCGTTTCCAAGACTTTTAATGTCGAGTCACATAACCGGTTCGTTAAAAAACAAAAATGAAAACATAACAAAAAAGAGAAACAGAGTGGTTGAAAATACAAACGTTCTGGATGTTATATGTCAGCGGTAAAGTGGAGAGAAATGAAGATAGCGAGAGACAGAAGGGGGAGTGAGAGCGAGAGAGAAGCAGTTGGGGAGAATTACAAAATTGTGAGGAACATTCAGAGCACGTGTTTCTATCTTGAAATATTTCCAGTATCGTTCAAGAGATATCATAAGCATATAAATTGTTTTTCCAAACTTCTCAAAGGAGTAATCTTGTAATTAAATTAACTTTCATTCACGATTCCAACGTCAGTGAAATATGACGAATGTTTATTCTTTTTGGAATTACGCAATATATACGATTGAAAATTGAATTTAAAAAAATAAAATAATTCAATTTATTTTCAGGCGGTGCCTCTATTGGATCCATCATTCTTCCGCGCAATTGCAATTGATGACTGGGTGGATCCCAAGATGATACTGAGTGACCCGGAAGGGTGACTACATGTGTGTTCTGGCATGTGTCCATGTCTGTGTTGGAACTCGATAGAAATGTTTTAGAGAAATTTTTTCGAAATAAAACCAGAGGAATATTGCCGGAGTTAAAGTGGCGTTTTTCAGTTTGTGTTTTGGCGTGGACTAAATGTAATAGATGTGGTAATAGCATGTTAAAAAATAAAATGAAACCAAAGAGGCGGTCGGTGAGAGAAATAGAGATGAAGGGTGGGAAAGAGAGAGCGAGAGAGAGAGAGAGAGAGAGACAGTGGTGAAGGGATAAAAAAAAATGTAGAAAAGAAGAATTGATGATGGGATCGAATGAAACAAAAGATCAATTAGGCCACTGTTGATTGTCAATTGCCTTGAATGAAAACGTATTAATTTTAATGCGCAAGTGCCAAAGTACAAGATGTGCCTTTTCTTTAGTAAAAAGTGAATATGAAATACGTGTGAACTATCCACACGAGGATTCGCAAAGGCAACGTAAATGAAAGAAGGTGTGAATTCGTGCAATATCCAAAAAAAATTGTATCATTTCGATTTCCTTTACTATGTTCCAATGGTTCAAAAACATAACAAATAATGAAATTTTTAATGTGAAGAAATTTCTTATATTTTCGGGATCTTCAAATTATCTCGTGTTACGTGATAATTATTTATATGATAGTGGTATTTTATTTCAATGCTCCAAGTGCACTCATGAAAAGGATAATATAAGCGTCATTTTTCCCGGATATTGTCAAGGGAGAAATAATTGAGAAGATTTATATGTAAATAAAAAAAAAACAAAAAAAGAAAAAAAAACATAAAAAAGACAACATGACGACTTGCAGTTTTAAACGCGGTACATAACGACCGTCTCGTATCTATAATAATTATTACTATTGTTTCTTCTACGTATTGTTTTTTTTTTTTTTTTGTAATTATTATTATGGTATGGAGGACCAAAGTTAAAATATATAACTGTTACTATTTAATTTTCAACACAATTGTATGTATCTCTCTTTCTCTGTCATATATATAAACGTTACTGAACGGCGGAAATCAAGAATAAAATAAATAACTTTGTTTGAAAATCGTACAATGAAAAAAAAAAACAATAACTATAAAAATAAATGAAAAAAATTATCGAGAAAATAAATAAATGGATCATAAATGCGACAGACTTGGTGCAAACTTGTGTCTATAGTCGTATGTATATACATGGTAAAATGGAACATTATTGCGATATAAATAAAACAGATGAAGAGAGATTGAAAAGTTAAAGACAAAAAAAAACCTGTGTGGTCTATCGATTTTAGATGTTCATTTTATTTGCTTTAGTTTTTACCTTTTTCTTTTTATCTTCGTTATTATTATTGTTTTGTTCTTTTTTCATTCACAATTTCCGACTGCAATTCCATAAACCTGTCCTCAAACCCCAAATGGAAATAGAATAAACATAAATAAGAAGACAAATATATAAAGCTACCAATGGGGCTCCTCATCAATTTATCAATTTGCCCCGCAGGATCAAGAAAACAAAACGATGCAATAAAATTCAGATTGAAATTATTGAAGATTGCTTATATAGCGACAAATACGGAAGGATATATATATATACATGACAGAGAAGATTATTGCCATGAGGCAAAGAATCGCGGAAGTGAATCCTATATAAACGACACGATAGAATCAAGTACACAGAATAAACATTTTCGATATATATATATAATAGGAGAGGAAAAGAGAGAAGATGAGAGTGAATCGATAGAGTTGTGCGTGTGAACGAATGAATGAGACGTGAAAGGTATCCGTAACGAACGAGCAACAAACCCCGGAGGTGATATCGATTCTATATACATCTACTCGACTGTACAAGTCCATGAACGATCACCACACAGATATATTATCTTTTATATTTTTATTTACGTATAAATGTGTATATATTGGTGCTCACTACCGATAGTGGAGAAGTTTGCCATCGTGTTCGGTGACTGGGCCTCGTCTCTGATTTCCTCTGGGCGCATAAACGTTCCCGCGTGCCAAGCACAACACTCGCCACTACCAACCACAACAACAATAGCAACAACCGGTTTGCATCATCATTCTCTTATTCCATTTCAATCACCTTATCCTCGCTACATCCACTTCCACCATTTCTTTCTTTCTTGTCCCACTACTTCTTTGCGGTCACCCTCTTGTCATGACGATTCTCTCGAGAACGATACCAGTAGGCCGAGAGATTTATCTCATTGCCACAACTGACGATTGCCGCCTCGTAGTTTCGGCAACATTTGATTTTTTCTCTTTATTTGTAGCTTTCCTTATTTTTTTTATTTTTTTTATTCTTTTTTTTCCCATTTCAATTGTATTGTTCTCGAGGTCACGATGATGGTGAGCCCAACGAATGCGCTAATTGTCTGTTTTCGCATCAAAAACATTTCCGAATGATATATGAGACCTTGCAATTGTTTCTTTGTTTGTTTGTTTTTTTTTTATTCTTTTTCTCAAAAATGAATCTCGTTGTTATATATGTCGTTGCAACAATTCCAATGCCCGCCGGTGTTAGAAGCTGCGTAATATTATGTATAGTACGATACTTTACTTATGACATTTATCCAACTCTAGCAACGACTAACGGTCCATATTTGAATATCAATATAATATGACATGAAGAGTTTATAAATAGGAAAATATTTGTATGCATCTACACAACTATCAACATAAGAGTATATTCGCTTATATACGAGTTACAAGCTACGTAAACTGACGGAAATTTTAACTACAACTCGTAATATTCACAGCGATAATAATTCATTGCCGAAGAATAAAATTTTATTGCAAGTGGACATGCAGTAAAACATTATTATTTTTATTTTTTTTTCAATTTGGATGTACATCTATATATATTCTTGATAATTTGTCACGGTTAATAGTTACGTTTATACATTTAGAGCCGATAAAAAGTAAAATGGACAATATATAAAGCAAACCCATTTAAGCGTATTTTTATAGCCCATTTGTTTGAATTCAGGCATCACACCTTATATGTAATTGTAGATATTTTTGTACTACAAAGGTGTGAAGAAAAATTTCTATTTAAACAGAAGAAATGTGTGAAGAAAAATTGAAAATACACACACACACACACACACACACACATGTATATAGAATTGGAGTTGAAACGACTTGGAAGCCTACAGAATTAGCTGTTAACCATGTCAAAGCATACCGATAGGAGGCTGACTGCCAAGATACACAGTAAATGTGTATATACAAAATTTCCGGCGACGTGAAAATGAACAAAAGATGCTTTCATGCAAATGAGCGACGTCGTCATCATTCAAAAGCCTTTCGCGCGCATTCACACTCGTCTTATATTGTCTATAAGTCGCCTGCTGTTGAGAAAATACACTTGCATATAGGATGAACGAAAGAAAATATATAGTGTGTGGGAGTGAGAGGATTTAACGTCCCGGAAAATCCTATCTGCAATATCGTGACGTCTCACTGACCTCATTCACGTTGATCGGGCATCAATCGTGTATACATGTCCTCTTCTCGTTTTCTCTCCGTCTTTCTTTCCTTTTCTCTTCTTACTAATACATTTTGCTCGTTCCATCAGATCAATCATTGAAGTGCAATTTGACACTGATAACCAATTCCTATTTCTCACCTCTTACGCATTCGTACGGGGATCATCTTGAACACTTTTCTCATCATGTTCTTGTTCTCGTTCTTGATTTTGTATTTTTTCTTTTTATGTGTTCGCTCGATCTCATCATGCTCTTCTTTTTCTTCTTCTTTCTATCGAGTAATGCCCACGCGTTTTCCATTGGCGCCGACATCACCGTTATTGTCTTGTTAAAACTTGTACTTGTGAGGTGAAATGAAAACAAATTTAATTGCTTCAATTTTTGAGTAATAAAGACCAACAGTGCGATCTGTTTATGGATTAGAGTTTATTTTTTTTCATCGAATAAAATACTGAAAATGACATACGAAAAGTAATTAGCTGGAATAACGAACGTTATTTTTTGCGAAATAAATTATTATCTTTTATGACAAAATATTTTTTAAATTGTTGCCAAGATAAGATTAAATATATGAAATCATTCGCATATAAATGCATATATGTAAGCACAAAAGTATGTTCAGAATTTTCCAGTCATCCAAACGTATATAAGCACAAATGAGTTTTTTTTTAAGAGTTTTTGAATACGTTTTTA
This sequence comes from Galerucella tenella, assembly GCA_910591685.1. Lineage (NCBI taxonomy): Eukaryota > Metazoa > Arthropoda > Insecta > Coleoptera > Chrysomelidae > Galerucella > Galerucella tenella. Next base: position 57,157 of record CAJUYH010000244.1, on the reverse strand, counting down.
CATACAAAATTATCGTTGGGGAAATTACTCAGCGTATTTTGAAAATTCATGGTGTGGTATTTATGTAAAAATAAGCGCATGTGAATTACGAAAGGCCTAGAAATTAAAATCAGTACATTAAACATTGAACCGTTTGAATTGACAATTCTAAGATGAAGAAAAAATGAATAATAGCCATAATAATGACAGTGAGTTTTCGTTCACACAAACTCTTTATAAAAGTATCAGTTCATATGATAGAATTAAATATTTTGAAGAATCAATTGAATTTTGTCCCACCACTCAAGTTCTCCACCACTATTCATCAATGAAGACAGAATATATAAGGAGCTGCGGTTATCGAAATTCTACTATACACGGTTGTGTCGCATTCCTGACTTCTGGCTAGTATTTAACTTCAACGTTCGAGTACCCGGCTTGAAAACATAAATAAACATTCACTAGTCAAATTTGCCTTCACCTCAATACAATTTACAGTCAACTGTTCCATGTAAGTAAACACTTATTATTATCTTAATTATAGCAATTGTATTTAATATCTTTAACCGTAATAGATGTTATGCATTATTCCTTTATATTGTAATAAACATTAATTGATACTTCCCGCTTACGCTAATTAAAACAAACAGTAATAATGAAATGATGTCAATTGACATCATATAAAACGCGTTGATCCTAAATCATATTTAAACATTTCATTATCATCCACGTAATCATATGTCTCGATAGCAGTGCACAAAGACATACGTAAGAAAAAAAAAATGAAAGTTTTGATACATGTTTCTATTATCGCAGTTGAGTAAAAATATTTAAATAGCGAAAGTCATGGAACAATCGCAATAATAATATACAAGATGCGCGAAAGTTATAAAAATAAATAAACTCCTCTCGCCTCTTTATCATTATTATGTCTCATCGAACGATTGCTAAAATTAAATAAATTTCTCTCATTATGCCATTTCATAACAGAAGTAGAACTGCAATCGATTTACATTTTAATATATGGAAATAATTCACAATGTGATATCAGCAAATTAACCATGAGTGCTGGAGCGTGAATGACATAGATATGTACAGTGTCATGTGAATACATTCAAGGTATCGAAAATAGGTGTAGCGTGGCACAGCAAACAATATCAATAGCTAATCCAATTACGATTCTTTCATTTGACAACAATAACTATACTCATTCGATTCAAAGATCAATAACAATAAACCTTATTACAATATTATTTCAGAGTCATCTGACATGAGGTGTTTCTTGCTATTGATATTTTTGACCACAGTGTACTGTCGTCAGCTACATCTGGAACCATTCTCTACTGTATTTTCATGGAAGCAGCTTGATTATAATTTCCCAAATCAGTCCCTACGCGAGGCATATCTTGAATCTGGTGCCTTTATTCCTGAAAATAATGCGCCTCTTGGTCTGAATATTTGGGGTGATATACTCTTCCTCACTATACCGCGTTGGAAGAAAGGTGTTCCAGCCACGTTAAATTACATCAATATAACCGAGGCGAAGGCAGCAAGTCAGTAAAGAATTATACTGAACTTTCAGTTTTATTGACGAAACCATTTACATTTATTAATGATATTTTTATTGTGATACCATAACAGATGAGACGTCACCGTTACTCAATCCTTATCCCGACTGGGAATCAAATGACATTTCCAAGTCTGAGTCTCTGGTCCACATTATCAGACCAAGAATTGATCGGTGCCATCGACTTTGGGCCGTTGATAGTGGTGTTGAAGCCAGTTTCGTTGAACATAAAGTTATTCAACCGCAAAGACTGATTGCCATCGATTTGAATTCAAATAAAGTAAATAATGATAAATTGAAGGAATGGTATATTAACGGTAATGTAAAGCTATCTGTTATATTCATTTTTTCATCTTTAATTACAGATTATTCTGAAATATACTTTCAAAGATGCAGACGTCAAACCAAATTCCTTGTTAGCTGATTTAGTCATTGATGTTGATCCCAATGACTGCAACAACGTCCACGTTTATATTTCTGACAATACTGCTCCTGGACTTATCGTCTATAGTATGACGAAAAACGATTCATGGAGAATTACTCACAATTTTTTTCATGTTGATCCACTTAATGGTAAATTTATCGCGTATCAGCTCATATTTATATTTCATTGATTTAATTATATTGGAAAGATAGTTTCATATTGAGCAACAGATGTCCATTTCATTGAATAATACGATGTCGTTTTTTTAACATGACAGGTTTCTTCAATATCAGTGGCATACTCTTTACATTACCAGACGGTATCCTTGGATTAAGTTTGAGCCCACCAAAATCCGATGGTACCAAGACTCTCTACTTCCGTTCTATTGGTGGCATTCACGAGTTTGCAGTATCAACTAATCTTTTAACAAATCAATCTGCCCTCGCCGATCGTCTTTATTATCGTCAATTTCAAATGATTGGCAATAGAGGACCCAACACTCAAGCAACGTCATCTGTATTAGATGAAAAAACTGGCAATATGTATATGACTCAAATTAATAAAAATGCTATCGCATGTTGGAATATACAAAAACCATTGAATCCTAAAACATTCTGTAAGTGCTGAATTTTACAATGAAAAATATGGATATTCGTTAGAATATATTGCTCATAAAATTTAGTTGTAATATTATGTTTCCCGTGTTTTTTTCAGATCTTGTTGCTCAGGATGACGAGAAATTAAGCTACACAAATGATATTATCATAAATCCGAGAAATGAGGAAGTTTATATTCTCTCTGACAAACTACCATTATTGATATTTGACAAGTATAACTTGGAAAAGACAAACTTTTACGTTCACGTTGCGTCGTTGGTTGACTTGAACAATGCTTGCAAACGCCGCACACGTTCTCATACAAAAATACAACATAGACATTTTATAGTCCGAGAATCATATGGAAGAATGACGTGAATAATTTAATTTATATTTCACAACTCTGATACTTATTGGATGATTTGAGCACACTAATTCTATTAATATTATCAATATATAAAACATATTTATCGTTTTTATTAAATTTGTTGTCTTTGTACTAAAATAATTATTATTAAATGAAAAAAATATTCCAGCATGCATATATTCGCAACAATAAAATGATAAATTGCCAATTATATTTTTTTATTTTATTATTATTCTATTTATCAATTTTTTTCCTTTTCATTATTAGCCCGTGTATTATCAACTTATTAATGAAACAATTGGAAACCGCGTCAGCGACTATGGAGATATATATCAATTCAGTATAAAACGCACATGTACGCACGTGAGAATTCACCTTGGTGGTTGGCATTCATCACATGATATATCCATGTAATTCGCGATCTTGATGAGAATCTAATCGGGTGACGACGGAGCGATCCACGATGCGCGAGCGCACACTGGAATGAAGAAAATACCGGAGTGATTGGAACTTTTGCTGCACTTATATTCTCTTCAGCATCAGCCGCTGCCACCCTCATCTTTTTACTCCCACTGTTTTCCCCCTTATTTCAATTCCCCCATCATCTTCTTTACCTTCATCTCACACGGTCTCTCTTAAACTTCTGTACTCCACCTGTCTTCTTTATACACCATAATGTGTTATATGTGCTCCAATCACATTATATACAATGAGCATCTGGGCATTGGAGAATGTGTGCACGCGAGCAATGGTGCGATTCCCTTTGGGATAACCAAAGGTATATATGTGTCTATCTATACGTATATAAAGAAAGGAAGAGCAGTGTACACCATATATATGTGTATGTACACACACTCACGGAATAAATTGCATATGGATGCGTTGAGAATGCAAGTTGGCGGCAACTCTTTAACGAGAGCGCGCGGCACAGTATGTGCGCATAGACCTGTACAAGGAGCGAAAGATATCGAATCGCACATCGCGTTGCCAATTAATCCTGAAAATCGGATGACTCTTTTTACCTTTGTGAGGTTTAGTGAAGTCGTTGTTGAAGATTTATACAACTTGTATATATGCGTGTGAAAGGAGAAACCGAGAGAGGGAACAAAAGTATGAATTTTAAGTGGCTGTCATTTGAGTATTTATTATCTATCTACATGTATGCATATACATGATAAAAGCAAAAGCTTGATTAAGATAGAATACTGTGTGAAACTTAATTGTCTTTTTATAACAATTTCTATGTCTTGCGATGCAGTCTAGCGAATTAATTGCTAATATAATTATTGAGTATATCTCCTCTATACTGTCTCAAAAATTAATCTCATTCAGATATATATGCCCATATAATGAATAAAAGAACAGCATATTGAAAATAATGATGATGATGGTGATGATGATTATAAAAAAGAAGTAATATTCAGCGTAAATGTATACATTTGATTCTTCTCAACTTGAACATAATTAAAAAAAAAATAAGATAAGCCTGCCTGACTTTAAAAGTAAGAGTATAGTCGACAAATCAAGACTATGGTTGAATGGATTTTGTAGTGTACATTTGTCGGGAAATGCAGTTGGATCCGCGGGCGAGGTTCCAGGCGCCGCCAATGAGGTTACTGGCCGCGCTCGAGTTCGAATCCCTGGCATTCTACGCACTGTGGTATATATATGTATGTGTAAATATCACGGACATACTTCCATGTACACATGTATATATATGTATATGTATATGTATGTATGCATGTATGACAAGAGCAATGTGTGTGCGTGTAGAATTGTGTATGAATTGCGTACTTGTATATGTAAGTATATTTTATATAGGAGTTTATAGATATGTTCATCGTATTTTTAAACCATAGAATTGTCGGTTTTATAGGGTGAAAGCACTATTTACAATGGATGTCATGGGGAAAAAAATAATG
>CAJUYH010000244.1:0-52202 GCA_910591685.1 Galerucella tenella | reverse complement strand
TATAAGTATGAGTGTAAATATATAATATGCCTATTAACGAATCGAAGAGAAATAAATGTCTCTATATTTTATTTTTTATTTATAAAATAGAAATAGAATTGTGGATAATTATTCACAGTACCTATCTTTTATACAAATAAAACGATAATGGATTTTGCTTTTTATTTGTTGAATAATATTTCATAATACATGATGACTCAGCTTAACGTTTAAATTCTTTATCGGTAATATTTTCTAAATATTTGCGTTGAACATTATTTGGGAGTGAAGGGTCGAAGAGAAATAACGCAGCATCAGGCTGATCGGTGCCTCGTCCTTACTACTTAATATGTGACGAGTGTGTGCACCCAGAGCACAAATGTGATGGTGTGCGGTAGAAGAGAGAGAAAATCACGGGTGATCCCTCAGCGTTTCGTTTTTTTAACGGCGGCATGAGAGCGCAAGGGCAAACGCGAGATTTATCCAGAAGATGCCGCACACCCGGCAGAGAGAGCAAGAATGGATACGCTACATGAATATAAAATAGGGGTTGTGACTGTTAGTGAGGACTCCAGAGATAGCTGACGCAACCAATAATAATAATAAAAACGAAAGAAAAAGGTAAAAGGGAAAGGCCAGTCACGAAACGATCGACTGCTGCTGTTGTTGTACAAGTTCTTTTCCCAAAACTCACCGCAATTGAATTTCAATTTATCCTCCGAAAATTAATCTACCTGGAAGCAACATTGGACACATACCAGAATATACTTATGTACATACATTTATATATATATATTTCAACGCAGATGAAGTACAAATGAAAATAAAATTAACAAAAAAAAAAATATTAAATTGCAAGTTTCTTTCTCGAGACACTTGGCACTCTTGAAATGGTATGGGACACACTCTCTTTCGTGATTGCTCGCCCCTCTTGCTTTATATATATCTCTCCTTGTCTTTTACTTTTTTCTGTCTCCCTCGCCGTCTCCCTTGCGAGATTTCGCGGACTCTCGCCGACGTTCTCTCCCGTGTGTCCGGCTCCGCCTGACCGTAAAAGGCGAGCAGAAGGCCTTGGGGCGCCCACGCCGTCTCCCGTCTCATGCTCTTTATCTCCACGCCACTCTTTTGCTTTATATCTTTTTCTCTCTCTCTCTCTCTCTCTCTCTCTCTTGCTCCCCCCATTCTTCCATTATCTTTTGCTCTCTTTCCATCTTTCCCTCCGTTTGTTATCCCCCCCTCAACGATCACAAATCACTTTTCCACTGTTGCATTGATGCACCAATTGATCGAGATGAAATTATAATCGATAAAGTGATAGCCCGCCGAGTTGCTTCTTCACTGTACCCAGCAGAATTGAAGATCAAACCACTTAATATCATCAATACTATATATGAATATATTGTATATTGTATATCAGAATTGCCTATGTTTCTAATAATAATAAATCATTATATTAGAAATGCGAATAGTGACTTACCATTAAGATGGAAAATACTTCATTTATTTCGTTATTTATTCTGTATAATTGGAAAAATCGCCGATTCATTTACATTAAATTTTTCGGCATTTGCTCGATTTTGATGTGAGAAGGCAAGTCCTATTGCAATTAGGTTTTTAGTCATTGTATCAATGTAACTTCGTTACAGAATTTTCCATCGATTTTGTTCATAACACTTTTCTACAAGATTGAGAATAAAATAATAATCTGATATGAATAACATTTGACAATGAGATCAATAAAGATTTTTCGATCGTAAGTAATCTCAGTAATCTACGATTAATAGGAGTGTCACTAATTGTAATACATCTTGTTCTTATTTATCTCGATTTTCTAGTTCATTTACACAGCATCCTCACTATAAGGATAATTATTTTGAGCCATGTTTACATCACCTCCCCAAATTCTTGAACAATTTTTATCCGCTCATGTATCTCCTACCGATAAATGATTAGATAGCACTGTGGCACCGCGGCATTTGGTGTTTCGTTATATTTTTATTTTGTCATTTTTCAAACTCAGATAATTACTATATCCCGGCTTTTTCTCTGCATCCATTTTTTTAATTTTATTATGTTTTATTTTATTTTTTACGGTGCAACAAAATGAGGAGGAAAGGCATAGGAGAAAGAAGTTGATGGTTGCCCGCGGCAAAGATGCAGACTGCAAATAGAAAGAGAAAGAAAATACGAAGAGTGAAAAGAAAAAAAAAAAAGAAAAGAAGATGAATACAATTTACTGGGGCGATTATAGGGAGTATAAGACAAAGATTCAAGAGCTCTAGAGCATTGTCAGAAGAGAAGTAGATGAATTTTATATAGACTTTGCTATTCTATTTTTTGATTTACAATTTTATTAAATATCCAACTGACTGTGTGTAACTAAAACAGTCTCATAAATAAATATACAACTGTGACACTAATACATATTTAATCACAGTGTTGTCTGGGGGCCTTACGTATTAGCTTACGATAATGTTGAGGTGGGAAAATAGGAGAAAGAATTTGCTGTAGATAGAGTATATAGGAGTGAAGCGGGTAGAGAGCCAGCCCGCACGAAGAGAAATATATCGCGTCAAGTATTAAACGGGTGTTGGTGAACGTCCATGATTGGACTACTGATGGCAGTGGGGGTCCACCAAGCGGTTCCCCAGCAGAACTGCAGGGGCCACTGTTGCGGGTAACGAGTGCTCGAGTCGCGGATCGGCCGACAGTCTCGATCGTTTCACTATACCAGCGGTGTCTGCTTCGCGGCCGTTTTAAATCAAAAAATATCAACAGTAAAATAGGAAACAATAACATTTAAAAAATAACACAAAGGTACGTGTTTGTTGGGGGAGTGTCCCAATCGGACCTCAATTCTAACTGTTGTATTGTCATTTGGGTTTTTAATCATACCCACCGATCGCCGGTCTTGAAATAATAAAGAATAGATCGTAGGAAAAGGTAAATAGAGGAAGAGAGTGAGCAAGGTAGCGGGCACACACCTGTGACTATAAAAAAGGAAAAAGGAAGGATATTACATATATATATAGATATAGATATATATATATATATATATATATATGTGTGTGTGTGTGTTTAGACTTGAGAGAAACTTGAAGAGAGTAGAAGCGCGCGACCTGTAACGGAACCACGAGATTCCTCAACGGTTTGAGAAACAGAAAAAAAATAAATAAATAAAAAATTCGCCACTACTCTCTTCCGCCTCGATACATCTGACCTCTTCGTTACGTCATATATAAATATACACGTATATCCAACTAAAATTCCTAAAAACGAATAAATTGTTATTTATATATGTATATGAGAAGTATTTCTGGTTCGAGTTTTATATTGTGTTTGTTATCGCTGTCACACGTTCAGATAAAAATGGTAATTCGAAGGATTTTTAAGTTGAAGAAGAAGTAGACGAAAACAGAGCGAAAAAAATAAGACCTAGCAATAATGCGTGATTCGTGTAAAAAGTTAAATGCAGTTGTTGGGGACAAGGTTGTTTTGATGATAGAGAGCCATTTCTATAAATTTTAATAGCGAGGATAGTGTACTCCTTCTACGATACAAAGTTTTATATCTATATTTATGTATATATACATATATATATATATATATATATATATATATATGTGTGTGTGTATGCTCTACGGATTAACTGTAAACACACTCGTTTTTGTTCAAATACAAGAAAATCCTGGGATTTGCAAGTTTAAATTAGATGATTTTGAATGTTTACATAAAGCCCACGAGGTTTGTATAAGTGACTTCCTGATGACACTTTCAACGTGACGGAAGAGTGGAACAATCGTACACACTACTATTATATGTACAACTCTATAGTATGAACATCGTCCAATCTCATAATCAGTGAATCGTTTTCTCTTTTTGCCGCGCTTGCTTCAATAATGTATTTTTTTTCAATTATTCCAATAATTACTCTTACATTATCATTATCCAATAAAAGATAAAATGTCCATATTGAGATGGAAAATTGAAACGCAGTGCGGTTAATGGGCATGTGAATAGAACTGAACAGAATTGAAAAAAAGAAAAAATGGAAAAAAAAATGAAAGAAGTGAGATGACGGGAAAAGTCCGAGAAAACAATCTCGTCATGGCTCGTTGCACATATCTGGCTACATAGCTTCGTCTCAATTTCACTTTTTAACTTTTACATATCATCAATATTTATTTATACTTAATGATGATTGAAATATCATCTATCTCACGGACAAATCGATTTCTCAATAGAATTATCATTATAATGATGGGTGGGACGCACGTGGGAAATGACCTAAAAATCAGTGAAAGTGAATTTTAACATTGAGGACATACAGCAATTCGATGTATTAAAATATATTTTTTCTTTAGTTACTTGAGTAGATGATAATGAGTTTTTGTCTTTTGTATTTTGTTATCATTTGATGTAATGATACGGCATAATTGTGAATTAATTAATGACTGTAACAATATAATTAGCAGCCACGTACAATGCCTATAAATACGCAGTCACGCAAAAGATTATGTCAAAGACACATCTTATATAAAATCGAGGACAACATTCTTAAAACGAGGACAACCAGTGTTTCATTCGATTAATTATATACAAACGCATAAATATTTTATTCTAATGATAATCAAGAAGAAAATATCCCGACGCATCTTTAACGTGCATCAAAGTCTCTTCCTTCCTGCATATTGATAAGTAATGATTAATTCAATTTTTTCAATATGAAAATCGAATCCTTTTTGTCGGGCAAAAATAATTGACGGTTTATACGTGGTAAACAGTAATAAATATTTTGGTTATTTTACGTTGTCTACACGCAAACACTCATTTAATTATAACATTGTGAAAGGAGGATGCGCACCCGGTTGATTATTTCTCATAAAACCGATCACGCAAGATCAAGAAATTTCTCAGTATTTACACGTTCTTTTTACCTCTGCTCTCTTGTTCTCGCTTCCTCTTATATTATATTCCGCTTATAGGAGACGTCGAGAGACGTCGACGCCGACGCCTGCGATCAGAACCGGTCCCGATGCGCCGCCGAGTGTGTCCTGTCGATTTTTGCTTACATTGAAACTAACCGCCACCATCTTGGTTCCGTCTAAAGTTTGTCGATGACGTCACTGGTAGACATATTATACCATGAAAGGAGAAATTCTTCTTTTATTTAAACTTGTACTTTGACAAAAATTCTTTGTTTTTTCTTCTTTTTCTATTTTGATGAGAAAAATTCTCATGAGTGGTAATAGCATATTATTCTTATCTTATCTTTAAATTTATATGATGACAGTAAAAAAATTCTCACTGTCTCATCTGTACTTTAGTTGGAATTTTTACGGTGTGTTTATAAATATGAAAAAAAAAACGGTGACTATTTGTGTTAGAAAATAAAAAATAAATAAATAAATGAATAGTCCACAGTGTATTGAACAGCGCAAACAATCAAAGAGTCAAATGCATTTTTACGATCGTTGGCGCATACATTCGGTTTAGTGCACACACACACACACACACACACACAAACACACACTTATGAAGCAAACAAACAATGCACGCGCGCGTCCTCGACACGCTCGTCCCTCGTCGCACGCACACTTGCACATCTCCACGCCATTACGTGCATTGACTATATGGATATATAATATATAAATATATAGAGAATATACTATGTTAAGAAGTGTATGTACACTTGGTCTCAAATGTATACGCGCGAGCGCACAGCGAACAGTGAAAGTCAAGCGGTTAGGTTGGGATTTGCGCAACGAGATCGACGCGCGTTGTATATGTGAACATATATATATATATATGTTTCTCCTGTGGCTTTTCAAGTGCCTTCGACTTTAAAAGGCGACAACGCGTGGGCTTATCCTTTCGCGATCACTATATATATGTACAATATACCTTTATATAAACTAGCAAGAATTAAAACACGTTGGTTGTATAGTTGTGACTGTATCGTGTATCTTGAAAATTTTGAAAATAATCTGTAGTGACACTATAAATGTTTTTATTGTCTAGGTAGGTGGCTCATGGGAAATGAAAAAAAAAAAGTTACAATATTTCGTAGGTATATTATTTTCATGTATGTTTAGATAACGGAATGTATTATTGTTGAAGTACAAGATAAAATTTTGCAATTATATATCGCTGCACACCACGGGTTGCACAATTACTGACCGCAATTTTGGAACTGTTAAAACCCAAGTATTTTTTAGTAATACATTTTATATTTTATTCGCTTATAACTACTCTTGAAAACATTTTTATTATGCGGAGGAATAAAATCAAAAACATAATGTATGGTAATAAAAAAAAAAAGGCATTGCGCTATCCTAGAGGATAGTTTACGATGTTTCACTTCGTGCCGAGAAGAACTTAAAATGAGTGAAAATTGTATAGATAAACAGAATATTGTAGTATTTCTCTTAACACGCAATGTTTTTCCTTATACTTCATGTCTCGCGCTATATAATGCCTAAGGCTTTTCAGATATATAAATACACGTATATATATATTATATATAGACATGTTCATGTGAGTAAACGGACGGGGTAAGGGCCCAGGACGAAAACGATCCCGACTAAACCCCACCGGCATTACTTGAGTATGCGAGAATGTTAGTGCATCCCTATATCAGATATATACGCACCGAGAATGAGTAATGGGCAATGAAACCTCGACGAAGGAATTTGAAGGCGGGTGAGGTTCTCTTCAGCGTAGAGTACAGCTCTTGCGGGTGTGCCCAACGTTTGTGCGGATATATATAGACACGTATATTGAAGAAACGTGTATGTAAACCTTGCTCTATCGCATTTACCTTTTTTTTCCCCTGTGGTTATTAAACTGCCTCTATGGCGTTGTAAATTCTTCTCTGTATTTAAAGATAAATATTGAATGGTGATTACTTGATTAGATATTTTTTCCATGACTGTGTTGTGTTTTAAAGACGACCAGATATACATATATATATATATATATATTTGCATCATGCTCTGTGTCATCGGTTGAGTTGACTGAATAATGAATTAGCGAGTCCACGCCTCGTGATATATACGTAATCCGATTCGTAATAAAAAAATGTTGAGCCAGTTTCAGAGGCATTGACAACTTGTCTGAATACAAGAATATATATATTGATTATATTATATTTATTATTTATATACTTGGCAATTCGATAAAAATATATTATTTGTTTAATTAAAGTTAATATTGATATAATTGCCGAGTCGATATAATAATCAATACTTTTGATGTTTGCTCACAATACAATCTTGTAAGTACGTGACGGAATTACGTATAATTTTGCTGTTTTATGCATTATTATATTTGTGGAATGACGTCGTGAAAGAGTATAGATATACGTCTATAGAAGGAAATGATGATGTCTTGTAAAGTGTTGGAGCTGTAGAAGAGTGAATTATTCAATGTGTAAGACCGGAAGTGATGAAGGTCCCATTGAACGCCAGTGGACCCCGATAAACAGTGAGCGGTGACTATACACGCGAGCACATCATTGACTCACCTGTTTGTATACATATGTACAACACTTCATCAAAAGCCTAAAAGCATGAACGGAAAACGATAATTTGTGCAACACATACAGATACTGATTACACGATTAAATTACTACCTGCCGATTAATCACAATGATACAATCTAATAATTTAAAATTGAAGAAATATTTAATTTAATTTTGTTTTTTTTTTCTTCCTTACACTATTTATAATTTCAGAGCTGGAGCCATGACGTAGCGACAACCGGTTGCAGGGTTGCGGAGACAGCGGATTGAGTTGGAATAGTGACTGTGAGTCTGAACAAGATTTATTCGATAATTGAGATATTTCTTTAGCTGAATAAAATTATTTTATATTATTAATTGTATCTTTTTTTGTCGTGGGAATCGAGTTTTTGTCACTGTATGGCTCGATAAGCCATACGTATATATACCCTAGAACATTATGAATATAAATAATATCGTATGGAAAAATATCCAGAAATACATAAGAATTTTCATAGAGCAAGGTAGTTTCGCTATCCAACTGATGATAACGGTGTTTTTGTGCACCGAAGCATGGTTGTTGCTTTGATGTCTTTGACTCAAAGAGCACTACGCTTGTGCACGCATTGTGCAAAGTTGGAGAGAAATAAAATGGGAAAGAAAAACCAAGTATATACTAAAGGAAAAAAAAAATGAACCAATAAAAAAATGCAAATATAGCTTCCTTGTCCATTGTTGGGGCGGAATTCCGCTGTGCCATGATCATCGACATGATTCAGAGTCTATACGCTTGATGCAACTCTGGAATTTGCATAAGTTACGTCGATCGCACAGTGAAACGGGACAGGATGAAAAATAAAAGAAAATGAATGATTGGATATATGTATATGTATTTGATGAGACGACGTGATCTTATATGTGTATATATGAACTACATGTATATGTACATATATATGCGGAGAGAAGAAAGATGCATTGAAGCGTGTGTGATAAGAAGTGACTTCTCGACGAGATCATTCCAATCGTTCGTGTATGCTTGGATCGTGATCCGATCATTCACGTTGTCCGATCATCCTTTTTTACTCCATTCTACTCGCTTCCTTTTTGTTCCTCATTCTCCACTGATGTAAACACGATAAATGTCAGCGTCCAAGTGAATAAATTTAACACCAAACACATTGTAGCTAAATGTGATGAATACAGTTGTGAGAAATAACTCCATAACGAATGACGGAAGTCTGTTATTAAATACATATGGCCGCAAATTAAAATTATTATATTAGACCAATTACTTTTAAGTTGTGTGCACGTCAATTACCGTTAGACTCTATGTCCAATATAAATCTCAAATGCATGATAAATTATGAAGTATAGAATATGTGTATAAAAAGTTATTTATTTGCTAATGCGTTGAATATTTGCAGTGGTATTATATACGATTGGAAAAGGTTCAGCTAGCAATACCTTGCACTAAATCGAGCGTTTCCACGTCCTTGCAGCTGCGGTCCGGTCGCATGCACGCACGTGCAAATAGTCTCACTTTTTCCCTCTCTCTTTTTCTTTTGGTCGTGACAAAACAAGTCAACTGATTGAGAGTGAAAGTAAAGCTCTGAAACGAGAATTCTATCTAGAACACTTGAATATATTGCTGACAATTTGTTTAATCACATTCAATGTACATTCTATTGCCACCAGACATTCTAATATTTAAATTTGATTTTATAGTTTGACAAATTTTTTGTTTTCAGACGATGTGGCTCGCATTTACTCTCGTGCTTGTCACGATTAGCATCAGACAAGTAACGACACAAAGTAATTATGCGTCACAAGGTAACAGCATTGAATATCAACCAGGACTACCGCCGAGCACCGTTCTCGATGGCAAAGTCACAAAGTTAGATGAACTATCACCAATAATATTTCTTAATCGTACAAAAGCTTATTTAAATTGTGGCCAAGGCAGTATGCAAGTTGAATTGAAGTTTGACGAGCCATTCTACGGTGTCGCCTACGCAGATTTTGATCGTAATAGTGCGTGTATGGTGAAAGGACGTGGGTTGGATCATGCCGATTTAGAGCTGCCTTTAAAGGGTATGTGATTGTATGTGAATGTGTAAAATCATCACAACAATATTTTTTCATAATAATTATATAATGACTCAACTTGTTAATACTCTGTTATTTAGGATGCGGCACTAAACAAGATCCGCAACGGGTTTTTACGAATAATATCGTCGTTCGGTTTCACCCAGGACTTGAAATGGATGGTGATGAGGTTATTACGATAATTTGTAGATATCCACCGCCGATAACACCCAAACCATCAATAGCCCAAGGAGTGTGAGTACTATTCTCCCTCCAAATTGATTTCTACAAATATGTAAATTGAACTAACTCAATTTAATCCTTTAGATTGCCACCAATCCCAGTTGAACCACTCACCGAGCCACCATTGAAAGGCTTTCAAATTCTATTGACCATTTGTGCATTGCTATTTTTATCGCTATTGCTACTTGGTCTTGGATGTTCGTATCTATGTCTAAAGCGTCGCAACATACGCGTTGTTCATCGACATCCATTCGGCAGTGCTACAGGATCAGAGATAACAAAATTATCTGGCTCGTCTCTCGGCAATATATCGATGTTTGAGGGTCTTAAGATACCGCGGGCTCATACACTTCTTCATGCCGCCGCCTCGTCTTCAGGCAGTGAGGCAAATCTCGTCATTGATCACTCCGATACACTTCCGAGTGATTATCCAAGCGAAAGCCATTCGGAGGTTGGCATGGAAACAACCCACGCCTACGGCTTCGACGAGATCATTCACTCCACTCGATCTAACACGTCATTGACACCTGGATTATCACAAATCGATGAGGTGAGATCATTGCCAATTTCATCAGCAGACTCATACGACAATAAGGCGTATATTCATACACAAGAAATGCGAATGGGTAGTTCATTGTACTCAGAAATGTCTGCGGACATGGAGGCATCAATGACAATGATGAGTGCAAATGCTTCAAGGATTTCTGTACCCCGTCATCATATTGCTGTACCTATTGAACCTAAATTTGATGTACAAATGAGGGTTAAGAGAGCACCACCACCAGCACCGAGCCCACTGCCTTCAGAATCTGATGCAAGCGTCGCCTTAGAAAGAAATCTTACCACAATACTTGAACGTGAGGAGACTACAAGATCAATGGAGACCCCAACACCTCGAATGACAACATTCTCATATGTACCAGAGCTTCACAGTCCACCTAGTAGTATGATCTCACGACAACAGACTCCGCCAGTTTATTCGAGAATCTTGAGAAAGCAAGCGGAAAGAGAGAGTGTGGAGATAATATCGCCGCCGCAACAAGGATCGCCAGTTACAACACTCGGGCGTCCACGATCACTCACAACTTTGGAGGAATTTATGGAAACACGAACGACAACTGAAGTAACTGATGCATCGCATGCCAAGTATAGAGTCGCCAATATTTTAGCACCAACTCCTCCGCCACCACCGCCGATAGCACCAACTCACACGTCAATTCAACAACAGCGCGAAAGTATTAGAGAGGAAGTTGAACCGTTAGTTGAACCGGTGGTAGCGTTGAGACGACCAGAGATTACAACTCATGAAGTGGATGATGTCTTCCTTCGTACAGTTACAGAAAGAAAAACAATTGAAGATGTGGAGCGTCATAGAAGACAAGTGACTGAGTATCACGCAAGGCCACAACCTGACCCTAAATGGGACGTTACAATTAGAAATTATCCAACGGAAGAAATTCCACCATCGCCACCCCAATGGGAAAATTTCTCGGACGTTAGTTCGGCATCCAATTTGACTCTTGTCAATGATCACATACCAATCAAAATAATGGAGGAAATTGATTCGACAATTGAACCGACTTACAGCCGTGTCGAAATGCCATCGCGATCACCGCACGGTTTAGATACTGAAAGCGTTGGTGATCAGTGGGAAACACTTTCTCGTGTACTAGAGCCACAGTACAGCGGGGAATTAACGGATGACGAGCGCGACAAATGGCGA
Source organism: Galerucella tenella (assembly GCA_910591685.1). Lineage (NCBI taxonomy): Eukaryota > Metazoa > Arthropoda > Insecta > Coleoptera > Chrysomelidae > Galerucella > Galerucella tenella. Next base: position 40,671 of record CAJUYH010000244.1, on the reverse strand, counting down.
GACGTAATCACAACTGAAAGTACTTTACGGACATTATTGTCTGAGGCTGTGCTAAAAGAAGATTATGATTTGATAAGAAAAGATGCGAGATATCAAACACTTTTCCCGCCATCAAAATGGGATGTTATTATCCGTATTTTGACACCACCTCCATCATCCTCAATTGCATCAAGTAAAAGTGGACAAAGGTATAAGCGCAGCAAGGGTTCAGAATGGGATAGCAGATCTCGACGATCGTCACTGCCAACTCTGTATGAATATGATAGCGATGGCGGAACGTCAATAAGAACTCGGGATGCTCCTGAACAACTTTCTCAGGGTGCAGCGGGTAGACGCTTAAGCTCTACGATTCGAGGTGGAAGTGAGGTCGATCTTAGATCGGAATCGGAAACGATTAGAAATTTCAAGATGCAACGGGACGATGTTAGTATAAGTTCATACGAGGCAGATTCAATTGTACGCTCACTGAGTCAACCGAGTTTAACTAGGTCGAGTTCAGAATTTGCCGAGCATTGGCAATTGCCAGCGAGAAATCTCCGTACATGGGCACCAGAGCCTGAAGATATTGCTAGTTCAGCGGAAACTACACCAAGAGCTGTTCGACGAGGCGACAGAGTTGAAGTTATGGCCTCTTTCGATTCGGGAACACGTCAGGTGCCGAGTACAGGCGGTGGTGCTGGCATTACCACCAGTTTTACAAGATCCACGCGATATTCGGAAAGAGAAACAGTGAGGGTTAATGAAGGACCGAGACCCTCCAGTTGGTTCCATGATGATTCTGAACCTGAAATGCAAATTTGAATTAAATATGTCGAACGGACGTGACTTCTTCACGAGAATTTTTAGAATTGCATTGAGCACGCAGCTTGCCCATTAAATGAACAAATAAAAAAAAGTATATGGATTATATATATACATTTGTCATAAACATATACTGCGCATTCGTACTGCCGAGACTTTTGTATTGACAATATAGAACGAAGATTTTCTTTTGCCAATGTAAAATTCAATATTTCATTGCCGGTTTATAAGACTTGGATTTTACGGAACTGATGTATTAATTGTTTTATAATACACAGTTTTTTTTTCTTCTCTCTATTATATTGTCAAAAATGATCCATCAAATGGACAGTTTAATATTTTTTTTATCTAAGTTAATCTGGATCCCTTTTCGGATCGTATCTGCTGGACTTTTCACTTGCCACTCGAAACTTATCCGATCTCGATCCGTCCAGTAATACTTTTCCTCTTTCGTTTTTCGTGAGCTTTCTTTCGAGATATGGTTTTTTTTTAATTATTGAGTGGGACTGTAGAGTCCAGCCATGAGAATTGTTTTGGCCTCAGCAACACAACAAAAATAAAAACGGACAAATTGTTGAGGGCTGCAATTCTTCATTGTCATTTTAGTCACATAATATTTGGTCTTTTAATTACGATTATTTCGTTGATGCCTAACATTGTCAATTGATTAATAATGAAAAATATAATAAAGAAATTTATATAATTCAAATGAAAATGAATATGCAATTGCGGTGTGATTATGCATAACCCACGCGTGAGTGATAGTAGTTGAGTAGGTGAAAATAAAATTTTTATAAATAAAAAAAAAATGATAATGGGTGCTGGGTATATACGCTTTGCTCTATGGATAGTATAAACAATTATTTTTTATATTGAATGAAAATCGTATTTTGAATTAATGAAAGTTGAGAGCCCGAAATTTTTTTTTGTGAAGAGTAATAATTTTGTAAAGAAACAAGACGGAAGATAATTGCATACTGTCAGTGGAAATACTAGATAATTATCATCCGCTATCTGAGTATAAAGTATTTCACGATGACAAGAATATAATGCATAAAAGAGATGAAAAAAAAAATACGTAAATGAAATAATTGGGTCACTTTTATTACGCCATTCTTTCGCCAACTTTTCTTTCCTTTACAAATATAAATGAAAATTAAATGAAAAAGGAAAGAAAATTTTTAATGAATCTAATCGCAGGCTCTTGATCCCACAATGAGCAAAAATATCTTGCTTTCACTCTTGCCACAAATTTTTTTGTTTACACACATACTGATATGTATATTTCTCATGTTGACAGTCATAATTTTCGGAAATTTTTTTGTAGTTATATTAAGATGTGCAGAAACATATATATATATATAGATATATATATGTCAACATGGTGCTACACTGTACATATAACACAGAGGAAACGACAATTCGAAATTACGGCAAAACGGAAATAAACAAACAATGTGGAAAAAAAGCAAAAAAATGAGAACAATAAAAAAAATCGCATCTTAAAAGGAAAATATAGTATTCAATAACAAGTTATATTATAACACAATGTATGTTACATGCTCGAGTAGATCGAAATTTAATAGAGACAAAAAATAATTCTGCAACCGCAGCTCAACACCAGCGCCATCCTGTATATTAAACAATTACTCATATATTTGTTTGTTTTTTACTGCAAAATAAATGTAACGATGCTTTATGCTACTGTGTGTGTTCATGAAAATTGATTTCGTTCCGCAATACAGTCAGATGTAATGAACTCAATCTCCCATGTAGCGATATCGTGTGGAAAATTTTCCATTGTATACAGAAATATCAATGGAAATGGTTTGGCCACAAATTGCCTTCGTCGAGTTGACAATACCCATCCATCCCTCCTTCATATCTATTTCGTTTCACGCTATCAACGGGATTTCATAGTTCAGTCACGCAAGTAAATGTCTGACAGCTCACTTTTGAAAAAACGAATAAAAAAAAATTCCCGTCCTCATCTTCATTTTTTGTGGGTCTTCCCACATCTTCAACAAATGTAAAAAAATGTGGCGAATAGTGTCCTTATATGATATTTTTCATCATGCTAATATTTACAAATATTAGTCAAAATTGCATAAAATTTATTTTGGTTTTTTTCCAATTATTTATATATACAATGTACCAAATATCGATTATTTTTTCATTCAAATTGATTCTATTGATTGATGTCAGCAATGATTAACAAAAATATGTGTTGTAACACTGTTATTAAAATTCAATTTAATCAAAGAAAAATCTTCTCCGTCACCTGAAAATGATACAATTTCTTCATAAATACTTTTGGCAATATTTTTATCTGTCAACATGAGTGTCATGGCATTCTAAATGCGTATGAATATATTTTGCTGTAAACAATTTTACTCGGCTTTATATAATACACTCTGGTGATAATTTTTTACAGTTATGACGAGATGAAACTATGTAGATATATACTGTAAAACCGAAACAAAATAAAATGTAGGTATAATGTATAGGTATTTAAAGGTATATCCAACGCATGCGCTTGGCTGTCTAGCCTCAAGACAGTCCCGCAGCAAGAGGATACTATGTAAAAGCTTTGCCACCCTGCAGTGTCTGCATGAAATCGAGCAGTCACGTGTCCTGTTGACGTTAGGGTGGTTGTGATATGCGCGGCGCAGCGGGGAACGATAGTGTGAAGCGCGTGTGGGGTTGCTATGGTGGGGTAGTCATCTCGATTGTAGAAGGTGGCACGCCGGTTATGCTAAGACCCTACAAGTACACCTGCATTCAGTTTCTAAACGGTTGGGTTCCATGCTGGACCCATATATTATCCAGCTTCACTTCCGACCGATAGAGAATAAAATAGAGGAAGAAAATAAGAGAGTAAAAAAGTATTTGTTTACATTTGAAATTTAGTTATTCCATTCTGCTCATTACAATTTACTATTTTTTCTTTTTTCTGTTCATATACAATTTTCATTTTTTTATTCATATATTAATGTTTGGTGGATTGATCCAAAAAATGGATTACGCTAACCTTGAATCAACGATAGTGAAACTATTAATGGAGATTAGACATTGATGGCAAACGCGAATGAGAAAATGATGTTAATGGCATTGCGAGATCCGGACATTCCATCATGTTGTTGAAGTGCCAACTACCTGTTACTCTCAGGTGATTTCCGTCACTATTATATACATATATATATATATATATGCATACACGCACGTGATGTCTTACCAGCTGCTCAGAGAATTACAAAAATCGATTGTTATATTCATTAACGGTATAAATATTGCACTTGGGTGGAATGAATGCTGCATTGCATATTATCTGACAATTACATTTTTATTAAAATGTAGGAAAATTAATTTTGTATATGCTTTTTAAGTGAATTGAGTGTTTATGTATATATGTGTTTATGCCAATGATAAAGATAGATGTTGTGAATATAAACTGTGGCAGATATATAGAGAAAAATAACAACATCAAGAATATTATATATATGCTGAAGTGCGTTGGAGTTGGAGTTGCCGTCGGTTCTACGACGACTCCGGAAGCGTGAGGAGGCATGAGTTCGCTACGGCGGACAGCGAATCAATGCGCGCGCGAGAATGCACCGACGCGACGTTATGCCCTTATTCCAAGTCCAAATGCTAAGAGCGTCAAGAGCTTTCTGTACGGCAACAACGCAACACCCGGATCGCCACTTAGACTACGTTCCAAGTACGAACTGCGTTCAATCAGTTTTGAGGGCAGCAAGGTGCTGCCCTGGACGGCAAGGTAATAAGTCAAATAATAAATTTACATATATCTTTATAAATAATGAATAATTACAATCTAAATTTAATTAACATTTTTTTTTTGTCACTTCATCGTTTGTTCATTTATTTAGTTGTGCCTTTTAATTTCAAATGGATATTTGAAGAGGTCATTTATATTTCTCAGTGTTGATTGAATTGGAATAATTTACAATGAAGCGTTTGAAATGCAATTAAAGTGCAATTGATAAATAAGGGGATGGAATCAATATTGAAATGTGCAATGTGTTTATATGTATACATACATTATGTATATTTATATGGAAGCGTTGAATTGAGATTTTCTCATAAAACATGCATTGGGATGAATATTAAGATTGCCGCGTGCAAAATATCAATTATTAATTGATCGATTAATCTGCCAGATTTCTCAGCGGTGCTTCAATAATATAATACTGTGCGCTTGATTGCATCTTAAGTCACCGACAGAAAACAATATCTATTTCGTCAACGAATCGTGAATATTCTATTATACCTATATATCTCAATTCAATTATAGCGCTATTAAGATAAAAACAAAATAATCTATCCATATATAAACTATAATAAAATATCATATTTGAATAACTGCATCGTTATTATATTCATATCTCTAGTTGTGTACTGATATTTTTCATTTAACATCTACATCGTCATGTTCAATTCTTTCCTTTTGTTTTCATTATACTCTTTTTTTTCTTTTTTGTTACTCTTTTGCTGTAGATTATATACATCTGCGCACAACACGCCTGGAAGCGATGTCAGCGAAGCATAAAAAAGTCGTATAGCTTTTTTCTTTTTCACGTTCTTGTTTAATACAAAATTCAGTGGCCCTGAAATGCTCTTCGTTATATTACGTTCGAGGTTAATAAGTGCATGAATTAAAAAGCTTATAATACTTTTTCCTTTATGCTATATATACATGTCTGAATGTATATGATAATATATGTATGTATAAATGTATATGAAAGTTGCTTGAAGCGATTCATTTCCGGAGCTTCTACCATGCCATACGCTTGAAATTTTCCGACAGGCATGCACAAAAAAAATATTATAAATTTAGTTTAAATTGTATATAGCCGTTTATATCTGTTATATCCCACGAGAGAACAAATGCTTGTGGCTAATATTCATGCGTCCATGATGTATATAGTACATATGTATATGAAGTTTTAATCGCTACAATATACTATACTATATTTATTGTTTGAGGTGCTCCATCGACCGACACTTTTATAATTAACCCTTTGGTTATCGTGTTGGACGCAGCATCGAGTTGTACACACGGTCTTTTGTGTCGTGCAATCGATCTGGATCATGCTCTACCGAGTGGAAGTATAATCGGGCGAAAGAGAGCGCGAGCTTTATATTGTGCTGATGGCGGTCGCCGTGGTGTTGTTGTTGTTGTTGTTATTGTTGCCAATGGTACTCATTGGTTATCATCTTCGAATGTTCATTATTTTCTTCTGACATCATCTCGTTTTATTCTTCCATTACAGTTTTGCAATAACACAGACAATGTTATATAGATAATATATATTTGCTTCCTTTATGTTAATGATATATTGAAATGTCGCTGGACCACTTTTAAATAATTATTCCATATAGTATTTGTATTATTTATCTTGACGCAAATTATCATTCAAATATCTCTGTATCGTAAATTACGTCATCGCAGTAGCCCGCATTCGAAAGTGTATATATTGATTTTGCGCGATGTAACTGTTTAGTTCGTCCTCGACCCTTTATATCTATATGTATTTTATTCACTATATGTTTCATCTCTCCGCTTCTTTTCTATCGGTATATATTCTCGAATCTCCTTCTCATCGCGAAATAAACATATATATAATCTCAATGATTCAAGTTTCTTTCACACTTTATACTTTCAATATTTTGAATCGCAGTTAAAGTTGGATATAATACTCGCGCAAATTTTTTCGTCATGATATATAATTGAACTATTAAAGAAATTCTTCATCTGGAAATATTCCATAAAACTCGGATACATAGCAGTGGTTATTATAATTTTCCATACGATTGGAATAAATGATTAATTAAGCATGTCAATTACGATGAATATCATCAGAACAATATGATGAAATTGAACAGCGACAAATTTTTTCAAATAATTCAGTACTATTGATATTTCGTATTGTATATAGTCGTCAGTATGTTCTTTATATATACTTGTATATATATATACATATGATTAATTAGCCTTTCAACACGTCAACGGGAAATACATCTTTTCCAACAATGAAACACCAGAGAGAGAGAGAGAGATAAAAAAAAGAGAATAAAGCGGAATGATTTTTTGAATAACTTTGCTAATATATATAATTAATATGTATAATTAAAAGATCTTGTATGAATATATATATATGTATGTATATATGAGGGATTAAATGAGCATTCCTACAATGAATTTGTCACCAAGATACACAAAAGTAAGAAATAGAGGCGGAATAACTGTACAAGTAGATATTTACATATATAATAAAGAGTTGTGGGTGAAACAGCCACATAATTTAGCTTCACAAGCTGTATCGTGGCTATGGTATCTTTCATAACTAAAGCTATGACTATACATGTATAGGTATATGAGTTTGAAGCAACACGATTAATTAAAACTGAAGAGAGGATAAAATGTCATGTATTTTAACGCGGAATTCTCTATATAAACATAATATCTGGAAGGCTTTTTAAAAGATGTATTGACAAGCAATGTGTAGAAAAGATAAGCATAATACGTTGAGTATCCTTTGACATTGTGCATCGATGATATGATGGAGAAATCTCTAGCCAACCATAGTACATAGCCATGATTGGGTCATGAGTTCGATGCTCCCGCAATGTGCGTCTGACGCTGCACATTGCCTTTTTCTCGTCACATACATGCAATGTTTGTGTACAATACATGTATATATATATGCTCACTATACGCTTCGTCTAGCATAGAGGGTAGATTAACCCTTGGGCTCTCAGCCAAGGGGACGGTTAAATAACCGTGTAAATGAGCCTGCTGCGCGACTCACTATGTAAAGTACATGCATTTAGATTATACATGAGTGAATAATAATAATTATGTATATAATAGCGCGCAAGGTAATTTTACGATACGGTTAATTGATGAACGTTTGTGTATAAAAAATAAAAATTTCAATATCACTATGTTCAAGTGTTGCGATGTGTGTGTCATATCTACTGTTAAATGAGTGGAATATGGAAAGTTATTTCAAAATCATTTTTATTTATACAAGTATGTTTGATAATAATGAAGTAATGAGCAAAGATACAATTGTTTTTATTGCACGGTAATTGAATTTCGATTGTGTATGTTCGGTATTTGTAAATAGAAAAATAACAAATATATATATACAAAAAGAATGAATGGAAGTTTTGAAATGAAAAAATTGCATCGCAGTTGAAAACTAACGAGAAACAATAAAGTACATATACTGTACTGTGGCGCCGAGACGTCGTGTTCGCATATATTCTACTCTCTATATCTCACTCGCTTTTACAAACTCCTCAGCCAATAATTCGACCAAGGCCGGGCAATCGTCCCGTGCATAAACAAGACAACCTACTGTATATATGCACATAATTCCGATTACTCACTCGGATTGAAAACAAACCAAAAAATTGAGGAAATTGGAAAAAAAAACTGGGAAAAAAAATTTTGCTTCTGTGCTACTTTTATCGTTTTTACTATCGTATTTAAAAATTTCTCCCACTGGTGCTGATACAAACAAAAAAAATGCTCGCTTTCAGGTGAATATATACTCAAACACAACCATTGTCCTCTTGGGAATGATTCCATTTCGTGAAATCGAACATTCCCAGTTGAAAAATATAGAGATAGAGATGGAAAAAGATGGAATAATGTTGAATGCAAATGAAAAGAATAGGTTTTAGTGCGATGGTTGTGCTTGTAGAGTTGAACAGTTGAGCAAAACAAACACGAACGAGGAATTGGATAAAGCTCATATGAAGTATAAGTTCAGCCCTGCTACTGATAGTTCAGCAATGCAATTAGAATATATATATATGCGTGTAGGATATTTCTCTCGTTTAGCACGGATCGAGGTTAAGTCTCTTAGACAGCGCAAAACGCAGATAGAGAGTATAATTGTCTCTGATTCCATATATATTCATACAATCAATGGTACCTAGTGATTGTGTTTACAGTCATTTGTTATGCCATCGAATCACTTTAGAACACTATTCATCAATGGTATAATAAAGTAAATAGTCAAGTGAAATAAAATCCAGTGAATAAATAATATAAGAAATAACAACAGCTTTTCCAACATAATAAATAAAATAATTTATTTCATTCTAATGGCATAAAATTAAATTGGACTTTTTTTTATTTCTAGCTGGATGCTTATATCCATATTGGCACGTGTGTTATCGAACAGTACACATTATCTCTAAATATACATGAATATATCTGCATATGTTTGATAACGCATACACTATAATTCTATTTTTTACGAGAGTACATAATGGAAAGTAATGTAATGCATTCACATCGTATATCCAATTTTGGGTACATGGCCACACTCATTTCCTGATAATTTACATAATGATTAGTTTCATTACGTCACACCAACCGCCCAGCCCAGCTATTCCATTTCCTTATATAAATATTCACACTTTTGACAAATTGTACATAGCATCCGTCGTGAATTCTCATTTTGTTTTTGAATGGTATAGAATTTCGGGCCATAATTGTCACGCGGTATATTCTTTTAAAGTATATTTTTCATTCATGAGATCATTTAATAATATTAATATTTCACAACCGGCATATCATTAATGTCCCTCCAAATGTGGATGAATACCGTAACCAAGGGAGATGTTCGAGATTATTCTGACTTTTACCAATTAATTCAGTATGGTGCGATTCGTTATCAAATTGGGTAGATGAAAGATATGACGTAATAGTTGACGATATTGTATTTAATATATTATTGGAATAATGCGATAATGATGAAAAAAAATTAATTCCCGTTGGATGAACATTGAATTACATAACCAATAACAAACATATAATATAAATTTCTTGTATATATTATTAAAAATTTAATTGAGATAAATTTTTTCATTGTCCAGTGACGACGATGCATTTCGAAACAATTCAAACCAAAAAAAAAAAAAAAAAAAAATAAGAAGTGAGAAAATGAGAGTTCAGTATTCATACCATTAACAATTGTAATGGCCACATAGCAACCTTGATTCAACAATGACATAATTATTGGACGCCAATGAATCCATCAGTAAATGCACGTAAACTGTTTTTTTTTTGTTTTCTCTTTTTTTTTTATTTCACTACCTCTTATCCGGTCTCTCACACTGTTACTACATATTGTCGATAAGGAAATAAACAATGAGAAAGAACGAGTCACATATTGGGAAAATAGGAAAATAAATGGGCGAGTGATATTATCGGCATTAGATATCCAGTTCCGCTATCGCCCGGCCGTCTATCGGGTGAATAATGGATCCGACGATATCGACAGTGTAACGGCAGAGCGAGAAAAAAAATTTGTTGTGAATAAGTATTAGTGGAGATGAAAACGAATTTTATAGTAACGAAAATATCTATATTTATTGTCATATGCATCGTGTTACACTTGTCATTGTTAATATATTTTTTATTTCAATGAACAGCTGATGGAAACTGAATATTTCACCATCGTGTTTGCATTTGTATTGTATATTTACCTACGCCTTCTATATTCTGCGAGGAGTAAACCTCCACTCACGCGCATCGAGCGACCCATCGCGTGTTCATCGGCCACACGCTCGTCGCTCTCAATGCGTCGTCAGTCGCGTGTCGCGCGTCTAACGGTTATAACGCGCATATTACGTATTTTATAATGCAATGAGTGTGATTATATCATATCGTGTGTATTTTAATTTGGATTGGTTATTTTCATTCAATTAATATTGTTAGTTAGTAAATCATTCACCACCATTGCTAAATATACTTTTCAAATTCACAACTTTCATATAAATATATCTAAATGAATATATATATATACATTTATACATTTATATATAAAATCGCGCGAATGAAAATTAAATTGAGTTTGCAAGTTGTTTATTCATAGCTCATACACATTATTCATTGTGTGTGTGTGTGTGTGACCCAGGCATTGAACTACTTCAGTTCAAGGGACCAATATAAATAAAATCCTATTTACTATCTATGAAAAAAAAAAAACCAACAATTAAGGGAAAAAAAAAATATAAAAATAAGACTGCCCTACACCCGATGACAGTTGATTAGTCTGGTGAAGTTTGTGCGAGGCAAAAAAATAAAAAGGCATATTGCGTGACCATGTCTAATAATAGCTGCGACATGCGGAGATGCCATGGGGAAAAAACAATAAATAAAATGAAAGCATACAACAAAGTCGCGGACGTTGTGTCGACATTGGAGGGGGTATTTGGTAAGATATCGAGATGGTATCGTGGCGGATAGTATCTCGAGCGCGCCAGAATAACCCAGTGACCGTTATAAAGCTCAATGCATATAACCGCAGGGGCCCCCCCGTGGCTGCGGCCCGACTTGTCTATGTTTTACTCGATGTTGTTGGTTATTCCATACATACATAAATGTGTGTACGTAGTAGCTGGATATGTACGAAAAAGCGGGTCCGTAGCAAACGCGAATACGGGTCGAGCGTATAGGTCGATACGGGCGTTCCACTCGCGTTACACACCCGCCGTCGCGGCGCATTGGTTGTATATGTGCATTGCCGTAGCGTATACGCGAGAGGAGAGAAGTGAAGAGTGCAGAGGAGAATAGCGTGGAAAGCGGGGTGGCATGTCGTGCGATTAGGTATATATGTATACGTCGGTGGTGCCAATGCACCCGGCGTCAGGACGCCAGAATGGGTGAAAGGGTGCGAGTGGTCCGGCGGGAGAGGTTGCGAGAGAATTAAATCGGGGGATGGAAGAACAAGTGCAACGCGCCGTCTAGGCGTCACTGAGCATCTTAATCAGGCTATATATAGATATATACATATATATATATATATGTGGATACATGTTTACTTATTGTTTTATACTGCATCCGTTGCACGCGTAATTTCCTCACACATATATGCTATAATTTTTTTTATTTAGCGAAAATTTTATGTCAATAATATCCTTCAATATATATATAAATGTATATAACGTTTGTGACAAAGATATGCTGGGAAGTGCACGACACTCGTGTACCAATGAAAACAAAAATAGCGATCAATAGAGATTTATCATTTTGTTTTTATGATTATTATTATGTTTTGTTTTATTTCATCAGCGACTTTCTACAGTAGATCGCAAAATCATTGTACGTGAGGAAGGGTCTTTGACCTACGCGATATGAACATGTGTCATGCGTTAGAAAGTTTTCTGCTTGTGGCCACATTCACGCGGGTTTATAAACGTCGTTGATAATGACTTGCATGTAAACGTATGAGGGATAATGTATATAGGTATATATGCAAACATAGGTGTGTACGTATAATATCATTGAAGCAAGGAAACAGGAAATAAGTGGTAGAGTGGCGTCTTGAGTAGGCAATTGCCTTACAGTAACGGTCATCTGATTTGCGCGTATGTATTTATATATATATATATATATATATATATATATATATATATATATATATATAAGTTGAGTTAGTGAAGACGCCGGGAGTGGATGGGGGTGGCGTAGAATCGGGGTTGGCGTTCAGTAGGGGTCGGGAGCCCAAGCGACGTGGTATGTTCTCTCTCCTTTTCTTGATTCGACATATCCGTGCCACGCTCCAGTTGCCGTATTGTCATCAAGCCTAACGAAGTGGCACTTAATCAAGTGTTAAGCTATTAGCCAACGTATATTACGTGACGACATACATTGATCGTAATATATATATATATATATATGTATATATTTCAAAGTATTGTATTGCGTGTAAACTATATATTTCATTCTCATTAAAATATTAATATAATGAGGTTAATATTTCAATGTCAAAATGTAAAAGTGTGTAATAGTTTTGATTGAAGTTCGATGAAGCAAAAAAAAATTATGAATTAATTAATTGCAGTGGTACATTGTAAGTTGAGAACAAATTCAAAGTGATGAATAATTGACAATTTATCTCATGTATAGACGTATGTAAATGATATATATCGTTGCCATCTCGGGTTAAGAGATACACGTGAGAAATTTACCTCGTGCTTATTGGGACAGTTGGCGATTGGTCGACACTACATGGGAGGATTTGGTTAATCCCAGAATTACAACGTCGACTAGTGCTGGCTTAGCTTGACATTTGCAGGATTAATCCTCTTCAATGGGATTAAGGCAAGGTTTTTGAGAGCAAAACAAAGGAAGAAAAAAAAAAGGGAATAAAGTAAGTGAGCAAAGAAAGAGAAAAAAGGGAGAGATTGAAAAGCAAAGTGTCATAAGATCTTCCATTATAGTAGAAAGAAGAAGGAAGAATTATCGAGTAAAATATCGACTGGTACAGATGTGAACTTGGTTGATATCCGGTGAAATATATGACGATGTCAAACTACTGTCACGAGAGACATGGCTGAGAAGTGTGTTTTAACATATATATAAACCTACTCATATATGTAATCAGATTTGATTGAGCGAACGAAATTATCTCTATGAGGCAATTGATCCTGTGGGGTCAACGTTAGCATATAAAATGAGTCCATGAAAATTTGTTATTTATGACATCCATAGACGACGATATGATAGACGAGAAAAAAAGTTAATAAAGTAATTAATATTTCTATGCGACTTGATATTGAAAAGAAAAAAAAAATCAATAATATGTACTAAATATTGAAATAAAAAAAGTCAATAGAGGGACTAAAGAACAATACAAATATATTGTGATACGTATTGACATAGTATATTACACAGTCTTGTGATTAACGGAAAACGTCGCAACTATTTCTATGATATGAAGCTTCAAGGCTGCAGGCGGACGATAAGCGCAATTTAACGTGGTATTATGTGTATCCTCTTTGTGACAAAGACGTAGTGAACAAAACCCATCGTATATATATATACATATATATCATAGTTCTTGACATGTATATAGGCTGTAGGATAATCTCCGAAGACTTTAGTCAATATGCGGCCTAAATATATCTAATTCAAAAAACTGTTTTATATAATAAATTTGAAATTATTGTGTAAACACAAAATTTATAGAGATAATTTATTGGATGAAAAATTTGATATGAATACTTTGCGTAAACATTCTATTCAAATAATAGAATAAACGTTATTGATAAGTGAGAAGACAAAAATTGCAGAAAAAAATATTGTTGACAAATGGGATGCTGAAGTTTAGACATGAAACTTGTCACGCGTTTAAGAGGATTCTCTTTGAGTTCATCATCAAACTCAACATCCGGTGGCAATGGTAATAATGGATCACCTTCATCATCTTCAAACGCACTTTCTACATCTACACAAATATTCACCGGCGATAAACAACGACGTAGATCGAGTCGTGGCAGTAGTGGTAATATCAGTTCGCCAGGCAGCGATCGAGAAAGCGATGAAGACATTTCACCAACGCCGAGAATTGTTCGTGATCGATCTAGATCTGTTTGCATGCCAGTTCTCACCTCGTCTCAATTGAGACATTTGCATCGACGTGCCAGCCATCATGTGTAAGGTTTTGCTTTCATATAAATTTTTAAATACTGATATAGGGGAAATGAAATTAAAAAAAATTCTTCAGAGTAAAAAGACGTAAATAAATGGAAATTGCTTCTTTTGAATTTTTTATCGTGATGGTAGCTTTGCGTTGCTTTGTTCGACAATCAGAATGGGGCGGCTTATTGTGAACGCTTTTCATGGATTATTCTATTATTATGTCACGTTAGAGTAGTATGCAAATAAAAAATCGATTTGTTGTATTTAACTGGTATTGTACTCAATTTAGAAGCGTATAAATGGAAATTGCTGTTTTATTAATTAGAAAATCTTCAATATATTTAATGGTATAGTACGCGAACACAATATGAGAGGGGAAGGAGATAGAAAGAGAGGGAGAGAGTAAACTTTTCGATGAATCGATATATATATATATAGGTATACACTCACTCTGTTCTGCTGCTGTGTTGTATATATACGAAATGGATATTGCACACCCACGATATTTCAACCGCGATAGGGTTCTCATTAACCCAGATATATTCGGCAGAATCGTGCAAGAGATGAATGATAAAAAAAAATGGGGATAGTGGTAAAAAAATTGGAATACTAGAAAAAGGTGGGAAAAATGCATTAGAAGTAAATGAGAATTCTCGAGAATAAAGAAAAATTCTGCTATTTTTTATTACACACTTGATTTTAAGAATTCATTAAAGCTCGAGCAAATTATTGACTACCATTGAATTAATAGAAGTGAAAAAACACGATTAATTGATGTGCATTGAAGCTTTAAATTGTCTATTATGTGAGGGTGCTTTTATGGTGTTTTTTTGCAGCTATTATTTAAATGGTTTTTTTTTTTTTGACATTTGTTTTTAGATCGTCCACTGACACAACCGCGAGACGAGGCGTATTGTCAAGGCGTTGCTATGGAAGCGTTGAAATGGTAATGATATTATAAAATTTAATTAAAAAATTTTCAATTGATTTTCGTACCATTTTATTATGGCACTGTAATATTTAATTTCCAGCTACCACAAATTGAACAAGATGGTGCAGAAAACGGTCGTAGATTTCGGGTGGAAAATGGTGATTCCCCTGGTGAAAAAGAAGAGGTAAAATGTACTATCAAACATATCGCGAAAGTTTAATTTTTTGCATATAAATAGAGCTCTATATTGTATTGCTATTAATTGAATGGAAAGTGAGGAAAATGTTTGAATTCCATGTCGAGTCAAAGTTATGTGAAATGTTCCAGATGTTTGGGTCCCCGAGTACGCCCGTGCTTGAGAATCCTGAATACCAGACACGTTGGTACTTCAAATATTTCCTCGGCAAACGTAAGTACAATTGTTCGTGTCGATGATTTAGTTTATATCACCTCTGATTTCGCTATATAATTTTCTTCCCGATCGCGCTTTTGTCGGCAGTTCATCAAAATTACGTTGCGTCAGATCACGAGAGAAATCCACTATTTTTGTCGGTGGTGCTCAGCGACGGTGGTGATCAATGTGTACCCCACTATCGAGTCATTCTTTGGAGACGAACTGTAAGTGTACTTTTTAATATTCCCAAAAAATACGTGAGAAAAATAGTGAATAAAACGAAAAACAAAAATTTTTTCTGTAACTTATAGGGCGCACAAAAAATATCTTTACCTTATTCGTCCAATAAATCGATGACAGTAAAACAAATATTAAGGTTCGTTTATGAAGTTATAAGAAACTCATGAAGTATGAAAAAAATTATTATGAAACTCAATTATCAAGTTTAATATGAATTTTAGTAATTTCTTCGGAATGGAAAAATTCGACAAAGCTCCTCGTGAAATTTTTTCGCCTGAAATACAGAAGGTACATCAGGAATTTGAATTTCATAACACTCGCGACAGTACAAACGATAATATACATTATATGTCAATTCCCTTATTTAACAGGATCTTTTATTGCTCGAAGAACAGGAGGGTTCGGTGAATTTTAAATTTGGTGTTATATACGCCCGGGAGGGCCAGACAACTGACGATGAGATGCTATCCAACGGTATTTGCACATTTACACTTAAAAGAGAATTTAACAGTATTTTACATTAATTCAAACGTGACTTTCATGCGATAGTGAATAAAAAGGAATTTTCTTATCGATCAACATTTTTGCTTTCAGAAAGAGCGAGTTCAGGGTTCGAGAGGTTCTTGGAAATACTGGGCGAGAGAATTCGCCTCAAGGGTTGGGACAAGTACAGAGGCGGTTTGGACGTCAAAGGTGAACGCTTTGTTGACTTTTTTCCCTGTCATTTTCATAAGAATGTATAGTTAGAATACGTGAGTAAGAAATAAGTTTCTTGAATTCTTGAATAATTTTTTTTTCTTTCGTACATACAGGTGATATGACGGGTAAAGAGAGCGTTTATACTGTTTATGCTGGCCACGAGGTCATGTATCACGTCAGCACAATGTTACCACACTCCAAAGATAATCCACAGCAGCTCGAGAGAAAGAGGCATATTGGTAACGACATTGTCAACATTATTTATACCGACGATCCAACAGTATTGGATACGTTCAATCCAAACTGTATAAAGAGTCAATTCACACGTACGTCACATTACTAAGTCAGATGAAATAATTTATTTTATAAATACAGATGTAGTCAAGTAAAAAATATGAATGCTCATTAATTTTCTTTATCCAGATGTTTTCGCTGTAGTTACGACGGAGAAACATGGACGAGGATGGCGTATAGCCATTTATTGCGACGAAAATGTTCCACTTTTTGGGCCAAGTTTACCATGTCCACCATTGTTTGAAGATCCTTATAACTTCCGAGAGTTTCTCCTCGTAAAACTGATCAACGGCGAGAAAGCTACCTTCGACACACCAACTTTCGCGCGGAAACGTGAGAGGACCTTGGATACACTACTCAGGGACTTGTATCAAGAGCATGCACAAGATAGCAAGGGGAACGTAAGTTCCGTACGTATAAGAAATAAATTAAATTCGCCTGACACAAGTTAGTAGTCAGCCTTGTCCCAATATTAGCAAACTATAAAACATTCATCCGTTTAAATAAAATGTACATGCGTATGTGTACTGCCCCAGAGATATAGAACCGGGTATATGTCACCATGTCCAGATGTTAGATAATGGCCTGTTATCGATGGATTATCAAATAACATAGCCAATGTGAATTACTGTAATGTATCGTGTTCTGGCTTTAAATTCCCTGCGTAGATAATAATTTATTGATTTACAGTACAATTTATATATAATTAAATGTATATACACGCCTACTCACTGTGCAGAGCATGCTGAATCGACGTGCGTTATCCGATGTGGTTGAAACTCCTGGCCGTAGGCGAGAGGAGACACGAGCAGTGGAGATGGTTCGTGTTGGACAGGCACTTAAACTTGAGGCGATTGTTCGAGGGCTTGCACCTACATCGCTTGCAACGGTTGGCCCTCTGAAACCGCGGCCTTGGGAACCACGATGTATTTATCCTGATTTTCATCATGAACTAGTTTGCGGGGATGTTTGGTTGGAAAATAAATTGATTCTCGCAACGGAAAATGGAACATTTTTTGTTGAAGGTCAATTCCATATAGAATTAATTGCGATAATTAACTGTTCATTGGATTCAATGAACTCAAAATGAATTATTAATATCCATTTGAAAGGAATTTATTTTCGTTATTCATTATTCCTTTTTTTTTTCTCTTTATTTTATGCAGATGGCAGCTCGGATCGATTACTCTTTGACAAATCTGTTCAAATAAAACAGCTGAATGTAGTTGAGCAACATGGAATCCTTCTATTTAGAGCCGGTGATAAAGGAAAAGAGAGTAATGTTTATGTGTATCGATTGAGTGAACTTGTTGGAGATGAAAGTTCCACGTGTATCGATTATAATTCATTCGAGGAGGATGATGAGGAAATTGGCAGCTTTGCTACGACCACTTCTAATCAAAATACATCACGTGCGTCCATTGTTCGAACGCGATCACACGTGAAAGAACGAAAGTTGGATAGAACAAGGGCTTGTCATTTATACAGTATAACAAGACCCGGTGGCTCGCATCTTCGTATGGTAAGTTTATACAATCGAGTTGAATAATATTACAAAGGAGCAATTATAACTATATTGAAACTTTGGTGCAGTGTGTGGCTGTAGGTCGTAGATTGACCGTACTGCAATGGAAACACAATGCTGCATGGACCACATGGTGTTCAGCAGCGGATACTGACACCATTGACGGATTTTTATTGCTAAAAGAGTTTAATGCTTCTGAATCACCGTCAATAGTGACAATAATTGAGAGTACAGAGCCGGGAAATGAATGGCTGCTATGCTGTGGATTGAGACATCATTTTGAATTGATTTCCGCGGATGGCGCGACAAGATCGCTTCATATGGAAGCATCAATGAAACCACATGTTATAGCTGCATTGGATTTATGTGAGGATGAAGAGCCCGAACTATTATTATGTTACAATAATACATGTCACTTTCAAAAATTATCGGAAGATACTGCAGCGTCAACGGAATTTGATTTCAATTGGAATTCAGTGCCGATTGCTGTTGCGTGCGCTTTCCCCTATGTCATTGCATTCACAACTGACACAATGGAAATACGTTTAATAATTAATGGTAATCTTGTTCATACAATAGCAATGCCAAATCTCATGCTTATCACATCAAAACATGATATATATTTTACGACAACTGCACCGGAATTCATGGCGAATAAATGTGAGAGAATACGTGTTGATGTGCGGCCGGATAAAGAAGAAAGAAGTGGCAGTCCACCATCTTCACAATCCAATGTGTCAAGTAAGGCCAAATATTTTTTTCTCATACCTAATATGCATTATCGTAGTGTAACATGTTTATGTTCATTGTGATTCTTAATATGTTTATTTTTCTCTTCATTTATATTTCAGACGTACAAAGTGAATTAAAGCCATTGCGAATTTATCGAATACCGTTGCACACATTGTCGAGAACAACTCCATCCAATTGTAGCCAAAGACGATGTCCAAGTCCAGTGGAACCGGAGATTCTGAATGCACAACCCATAAATGACCCAAATTTTTTAAGTGTTGAACCGCACAGGTTATTCAGTCGTTCGTGCAGCAGTAGTCCAACACCAATTTTAGCGGCTTCCTCGGCGAGTACGCCGAGTAAGTAAAGAATAATGTTTGCGGATAATAACGAATGACCTTTTTATTTTTCGAAGCAATTGGTATTGGAATTTGGATGTAAAACAATTTGGATTATTTCATTGGAGGAAAATAAAAATACAATAAGAAATCTTCAAATGTAGTTATCGAATAGGGAATGTGGAGTAGAAGAATACGTTAATGGCTGTTTGGAAAGATGAATGACGATGTGATTGATTATTTGTTTTGTAGAACAGTGCAGTGCGCCGTTCTCGTCTTCCTGGTTCGAAGTCACGAAAGAGTAATGTTATTCCTTTTAGAAGAAAAAATAAAAGACGTCTAGCTCCTTCACTCCCCTAAGATTAATCGTGTACAATTCATTGAATTATTATTCCACGCAATCTTTCATGTTCGTTGTAAAGAATGTTGGCGACAAAGGAAAAACAAATACTATTAAATAAATATAAAATTATGTTCTGATGCCAATGTAATATCACTACCCTATCCTAATGATTATCTTTTTTCAGATAATATAATACAGGTTTCATGCTAGTATCAGATAGAAAAATATTGCTCATTCATTATCATGAAGTATATATCGGGTGTTGGTAAATTAAGTTTGCTCAATACTGTACATTCATCAACTCATATGAAAATTGAAGACCTCAAGCATTTATAATCGACAGCTGAACCACTAAATAGCCGAAATTTTTGTATTGCATATCAATAAATTTGAAGCAGAGACGAAGTAAATTACAAAATATTGTAAGTACGAAAGGTTTTGTACTTAGTATTGCTCATATTCTTCATTTCCCTTCAATGTATTTCAGTAATCTCATAAACATGATTGCACTAAGATTAGCACAGACAATAACACACCAAACTTATTCTTACTTAATACATAAAAATATTTCGATAACATGTATTACAATACTTTTAAGTATTCTTAAAAAATTAAACCGACATTTCAGTGTGTCATTTACAGTAGCCAATGTGGTTCGTGGTGACTATTCGCATCAAAAATCATGGTCTTCATAAACTATTTCTTCCTTTTCTCAATCAATCATAATTTTAATGATATTTTTCTTAATATTTTCGAGACATCAATCATGTTATAAGTAATAGTTATTAAATAGCTATAAACAAAAAAACTTCCACTTGAAAGTTTCACTTGAAAAACAATGAATATAGTGATCTAGTCATATATAAATTAAGAGAAGAACAATTTTATTCTTGCTTCAGCACCTTTAATTTTTCGCATGAAACAATAGTCTCATTCTTCCCAGCAGACAGTTGTGAAATCATCTAATGAAGCAATTGGAACATAGTAATTTGTCTTTTCACGAGTATATTTTCAATAACGCAATAGTGGACAATTATTTGCAAGAACATAAGTTTTTTGTGCTTTGCGATCAATACTTATATGATTCGGATAGTTCAACTTTTTGTTATCCTCTGTGACATTTCTTGAAATAATAATAAATAGTAAATAGCATTGCAACAAATTTATAAACAAAAAAATATTTGCTCATTTGTCGTAGTAAAAATTAATTCCTTACGATATGCTTTCGGGTTTAGCTCATTTTATGTACATCATGCATGCTATAGCATTTTTATTAATCTGGGTGAAATACACGATACCAGTATTTTCTCATCAAGCACTAATGATGTTGCTTGAGTGTTGGTTCCTCTCTCACCAGCAATCTCAAATTGACTCAAATAATTAGGACTATTAAACGCCGCTGTATTTTTCACAATATTCGTGGATATTGATAAATCATGAATGCCACTAACAAAATGGAAGAAGACCGTTTTGGAACCATCTCACTTAGGTTGACCGAAAATGAATCCAGTGACACCATCAGCCGATTGGTACACTTTCACATCAATATTAAAGTCACCTGCATTATTAAGCAGAAAACCATTGTAAGAATATCTTTTTATTTGACGTCAATTTCATCACAAACAAATGAATGATTCACCATTAAATGAATCACAATGGAAGTAATTGTGAGTGATACGTCAGGTACTATTTTAAGCTAAATTGTAGACAACGATTGTGTGACCACCCTGATTGGCCTAGCATTGTATACATAAGCATCCGAGCAGTTTTGAGGATCAATGTCAACAATTGTATTGACAAAGAAGCGGTTTCATTGGATGTCGCTGTCGAAAGTATAACTCAAGATATGCTATAATAAACGAATATCGAATTTACTTGCAATTATAGTAGATTGGATTTTTATGGATGTTAAATCAGGTCTATCTATCATTTTTTCTCACCTTTTTGGTATTCAAATCAATTGCATTCAATCTTTTCAATTTAGAATTCTTCGAATCACCGATAATGTCTCCGCCGTCAATATAGCCGGTCGCATGAGTCAATTCCAAATCTACGAATGTTTACAATTGCATCGTCATTGACCATATAATTCAATTTCTGTTCGGGATTAGAGTTGAGTAGCGGTGATATTTCATCTGTAACAAAAATTCAACAAGTTCATACCTTCAATAAGAGAAAATAAATTGAAGAAATAAAAATATTTGAGACTCATGTAATTCATTACTGACAGGCTGTGCTTTGGTAATATTGATGTAATTTAAATTGGCCGGAAATCCATTTGAACAACGTGTCACCGTGAGCAATAGTTAATCATTTCAAACATTTAGCTCATAAGGTACAGCAATATTTTCAGAATTATTACTATCTGTTAGATGGTATTTACGCGTATTTTCTGATAAAAAGGCGTAATCCAGTATTTTCCATGAAAATAGTCGTTTGAACAAAAAGCAGTTGACAGTCGCCAAGGCAAAGAGTAAGAATAGATACTTCATACTAATTCACTTTGGAATGATGGTTTAGAAATAAATTAAATAATACGTTTGGTCCTCACATTTCTCTCTGTTGGATTCTGTGAGCTATAATTGAGCCAGTTGAATGTAATATTTGAGATGAACTATCGAATAATATTCATGATCGTCATGAATAAATCAAATTATATTGTTACAGTAATTGAAAGTATACTCACTTGTAGCAGTTTATTGTATATTATTCGCTCTAAACTTAATGAATGATTGTCGTGCCGATACATCCTCTTATATAATCGATTCAACATCCCCCTAGAGAGACTGTTATGATAATAAATACTTGAAAATATGCATCAATTGATAGATCACTTGAAAATACAGTTTGGTCATTACAATATTCTCGAATGAATGTATATTTTATCGTTATTTGTACTATATAGAAAATAATTGGGCGTAAAGCTCGAAACACATTCAATTTTCGAATTTTATATGTTGGCCTAAAAATTGGAATGAATAGAAATTGTACGTTATTGGGAAAAATTAATCAATTGCACTTACTTTATTGTTCACGAAATAGTCTATGAAAATGAAGCAATGGTGTTTGAACGATTTTCTCAATATTTAGACTACTTTGAGTGCTTTTAGTTATTAATTGTGAAAGGTCAATCACATGTGTGTACTCATTTTTGGAATGGACATTCTTCCATATGAATAATTTACGACATGTAAATCTATGATGTAGCCAAACATCTGTATTCGATATATATCGGCAAACAATGTAGAAATTAACAGTAAATTGAATGATATTTCAATAACAATTTACCTTATTCTTATAATTTTGTGATAAGACATGGATTAATTCCTTTCAAAAATAGTTCACGTTCCGCGATTATACACTTTTATAAATTATGCATTATTTTAAATGATGCCATATTTTTAATGGTTAGCAATGAAAAATGATACAATATAAATGACAATGGACAAATGTGGTATTTCAAATTATAATACCACCGGAGAATGATGTAAATATCATCGAACCATATCATTGTTTCGGTAAATTAATTTCTCCTGTCGTTTTCATCTGTATTCGTCATGAAAAAAATAAAATTGCTTTACTTTCAGCGTTTGATTTCTTTCATTTATTTATCTGAACATTTGAAATACTATGTATTTATGAATATGACAGTAAAATAAGTCATATATTAATTAATTCTATTGGATAACTGATGGATTCGATCAATATAGTAGGAAAAATAGAGCCACTAGATCAATATATAGAGATTAAATTGTTTGCAAGATAAATTAAAGCATCAACGACATAATTTTTTGTGTTTCTCCTGATACCAACATTTGTACATTTATGTGGGAGTCTGAATCCCGCCGGCAGGCTGCTGTCAAGTCGTCTAACGTTGCAACATGAACATAAAAGTTTGTCATCTCAGGATTATATTTGCCATACTGCAATAATTGAAGATTATCTGAGAGACAGTAAAATTTCTTTTCTTTTGGCTCAATAATGATATCATTTGGAAACACCAATTTCTCATCGTCTTGAGCAACAATTCCTAGAAAAAAAAAACAAACATAAGAGATTACACTGCAACCCAATTTTGCGTCTTAAAATTCAATGACATTTATGGTTTATTAATTTTGTTTTTGGTAATGAGATTAAATACTTACGGAACGTATCAGGAGTCAATTCATTATGTGTGTCCCAGCATGACACAGCATTTTTATTAAGTTGGGTAAAATAAATAATGCCAGTATCCTTATCAAGCATTGACGAAGTTCCTTGAGTGTCAGGTCCTTTGTTCCCAGCAATGTGAAATTCTCGCCAATAATGTGGATCCGCTAGTGCAGTTTGATTTTTTAGTAGAGCAGTGGAAACTGAAAACTCGTGAATGCCACCCATGGGATGAAAGTACAAAGTCTTCGAACCATCTTCTTTTGGAGGGCTCAAGGCCATTCCAAAGAGACCGTCTGTCCATTGGAAGATTGTCCCACTCACATTATAATTGCCTGCAATTTATACAGAAAACAATTGAACTTTCTCAATTGACATCAATCGTATATGGATCAGGAATGAATCATTTACTATTTAACGGATCAACACGAAAATAATTGTGAGTAATCCTCCATGAATCGTTTTTGGCTAGACTGTAAACAACAAGTCCGTTAGCCCCTAGATCAGAATTGTATACATATGCATTACTGCAGTTTTTCGGATCAACGTCGACGACTGTATCCGCAAAAAAACTGTCTGCATGGATGTCCGAATCCTTGAAAGTGTATTTCAGAATAATCTGTAGAAGAAAAAACATAATCACATAGACCCTTAATTACAATTATTATTGCACAATAAATCGTCATCAATAATCATTTATTTCTTCATTTTATTTCCACCTTATTAGTGTTCAGGTCAATGGCAATGAGTCTTTTTGGTTGAATAGAATTAAATTCACCAAAGATGTCGTCAACACCGCTATCAATTGCCCAAAGTCGAGCGCACTCATCAATTCTGACCCTGAGAATGTTGACGATAGAATCAGGCATGTGAATGTCATTCGATTCCCAGTCGGGATATGGATTGAGCAATGGTGAAGTTTCATCTGTGACAGTGGAAAACGTGAAAAATAGTAAAAAAAAAAATATCTCGTTGATAGATGCGAATAGATGGAAACAAGATAAAAATTCGAAAGAATTGATTACTGACTTGCAGCAACGGCTTCGTTGATATTTATGTAATTTAGGTTGGCTGGAACACCTTTTTTCCAACGTGGTACCGTTATAAAGAGCTTATCACCCCAAACATTTAGGCCAAGTGGAACAGCAGTCTCCTGAATATAATCTCCGGATTCGATGTAAGCTTTACGCATAGAGTCATTTAAAAAATTGTAGTCAATTTGCTTCCATGAAAATAATGTTTTGAATGGTTGATCGCAGCTGACTGTTGTCAACGCCACCAGTAACAAAAGACACCGCATATTCACCGACCCTGAAATAATATAATGAAAAGCCAATTATTATGGCGCACCCGATTTAACCGGCATAGGCTTTTTTTATATTTTCGAGCCGTAGTCAAACCACCTCACGGAATAGTTCATCGGCTATTGTTCGAACAACATTACTGGTATTGTTATTGTCCTGTTATCGTATTGCCACACCCTATTTTTGTCATGTTGAATGTATTCACGTGACATGAACCTACGTCAGTCACGCTTCACTTCTCAATGCTATAAATTGTTCACATACAGTTGCTAATATCCGCATGAATATAAATGTGTGTGTGTCATAATTGTAATTTAATTTAATAAGTCACGATGCAATTTCAGTTCAATTCTGGTTTTATAATGAAACTGCATATTGAGAGCGATTCATTTCGCTTTGGCAATCATTTGACCAAGCATAATAATGGTGAAGAGGCGGGAGAAGAAGAGAAACGTTTACCAATAGTTTTTGCGCGACTGATGCTCGGCTGTCGGGATTATTCGAGGACACTTTCTCCATTTAAATATTTACATCGCGATTACGGAAACATGCATGACCGCGCGACAATTATTTTATTTTTTTTCTCACGCACATCTAGCTAAATACCATTGCAACATTTTATTATGTGAACAATAATCAAACGTCGAATATAAATGACATAAATCGCGATAACTTTTTGCATTAGGTCGATAACCGATATGAACAATCGATTGCCACATCATGAAAGTTATATGTGTATATTTTTATAATGACATTGAATTGCAATAGGTGAATTTGTTTTCTATTTTTTTCATGCAAGAATATCAATGGGCATTTTCCTTTTGTAGCAATGAAATAATAATGAATAACGTTTGATCGGTCAGGGATAGAAAAACAAATCGCAGATAGTATGATAATTAACAGTATATACTTACTCAGAACAGATGATTGTTGAATGTATGGAGGTGAAGGTGAATTTAACCGGAGAATGTTTTTTTTCTTTTTATTTTTTTTTTAATTAAATAGCGTACTTGTATGTTAAAGCAGAATGGTAGTTAGATACTTGGAGAACGGCTCGACCGTGAATGGTATTATTGCAACGACCGCGTCCTCTTATATAGTCTGGCATCATCCATGGATTGAGGTGGGACATGATATGGAGATAGGTTTAATCCGCAAATTTGGACATGGACATCACAACACAATGACGTACAAACTGTCAGCTGTCTATCAATATGATAAAGTAATTTGGCAATAACTGCTCTCAAATGAATACGTAAATTAGTCCTTGCCCATTAGAGGACAAAATTGAATCCAACGCTCGAGATATTTATAACTCGGTAGATTCATATATTTATAAAGAAGTTTGAATGAACGTAAATTGTTTATTTACAGTGAATTTATTGCATTCATGTGGGTCGTCCATACTTTTTTTTCTACTCGAAGTTCTTCTATTATTTAGTGAATACTTTATAACTGAATACTCATATATTTCGTTGATAGATGTAGCTTTATCATGTTTTATTCTTTCCTGTCATAGAGGATCCGCATCGTGGTTACTCAATCCTTATAGCATTGCCGTAAGCATGACATTCACTTGTCCGATGTATAGAGAGACATTATTTTATTTTCAGCTTCGAAGCAATCAATATCAAATGTGAAGAATCAATAAAGGTACGTTATTCATTGTGCAATTAAAATCTTATGTTTTTTATAAACTTTCTTTATAAATATACGTTTGCTAATGCAACAAGCGAGATTGCTAGGAAAGGAGAAACCGAGTGTGTTTCAGTATTGTATGTTGTCCACCGAATTCTCGTCAAAATTTTGTAAGTAAAAGTGTCGTACTTTAATTTACTGTAGCATTTTATCATTTTCTTGAACTCATTTGAATTTTTGTGTATTTATTGGTTGATCTGAGTCATTGTATTGAAAATTACCTGTTGGTAACAGGACCATAACGGGAATATGACGACCTTTGCTTTGAATCAAGTGTCCGTTTTACAAAGTTATTACTGAATATAAGTTGATTCGGAATGATAAACGATTGCGAAATATAATAACAGAGAAAGATGAATAGATATGATTATTGTTGAGGATTTAGGCTGCAGTGACTGTTTATCATTGGATATTATTTTGTGGTTTATAAAGAATTTTTTTCTATTAATACATTTAATTGCAACACGTTAACACTGAGTTTTCTTTTCAAATGTCATGTCTTATAATTGATTGATAATTTAATATTTTTTATTGCATTCACTTTTGACACTATTTTCATATCCATATTGAAAGCACGGTTAGTTAAATAAACACATTATAATTACGACAGGTGTTTTTATACACAATTATTGCAGATTTATTTTTTCTCAGAATGATTTATAAGAATAATTATTCTTAGAGTATGTATGTACAATCGAATACGATGATGTTCTTGGATTGGATAACTACGGATGAGATGTAAAAAATACGAGACAGTGTGATACAAAATACAACGTCTATTTACACGGTTGAGAAGGCACATTACGGACATAGAAAATTTACAGTCACTTTTATATGGATAGTAATATTGTTTCCTTTTCGCAAACAATCGCAACTCAACTAATTAATTCCATAATTGCACTATGTTGATCGCGAGTATCAATTCAATATGCATTGTCGATATATCATATACCGTAGAATTATTTTATAAATACTGCGTGGACTTTCATTACATTGTCACGCAATTAACTTTGTCAATGACTTGCGATGATAAAACACTAACATTTTTTAAAAATTAAAAAATGATTTCCCTCTCTCAATGAATATGATCCAGTTCTACATGACATGTAATAAATAATAAACGCGGAATGATTACAGATTGCCTTTAGTTATGGTGCCTTCAGTTGAGTTTTTGCATATAATTTGACATTATTGAATTATTTACAATTCAAAGTGTAGCTTCAGCTTCCATATCTTTCATTTTTAAACTTTTCGACATCTTTCTAAAATAAGAGGAAAAAATAAAGAATTTATGTTTAGTTTCCATATTCAATATTTTAGAGAAATATATTTTATATAGGAAATATTGTCATTACTTACTTTCCAAAGTTTTCACCGTCTTGCAGTGTTTCTGGTAGAGTGCAGCCGTTAGTTTCAGGCAGCAAAAGTGCCAGAGCTGCACCAAGCAGTGGTAGGATACCAAACAACGAAGGCGGCAGCCACATTCTAACTACACTCTAGAACAAAGGAAACATTTAATCACTAAATAGTAATGAGATTTTACTAAATGTAAAACAAATGACAACAAAAATTATATTTACCAGTGAGACTACAAAGGGCGCTACCATTGATCCTAATCTCGCACACATACTGCTGGTTCCAACTCCAATATTTCTTACGACTGTAGGAAATAGCTCACCGGAGAATAGATAAACAGTAGTGAAGGACACAGACATGCCAACAATTCCAATGCACGCGAAAATCAGTCTTAACCATTGGACATCTGGAATCAATAGATAAATGAACAGTTATAATTATGATATTGGTGTTAATTACTTTCAATTAATTGGATTTTATAAATAGACTTACTTTGTGGCACAGTGATTAATAGCAATGCAGCGCATCCAGAAGTGACATTACTAATTATGAGAGTAATTTTTCTGCCAAGTTTGTTCATTGCCCACCAAGCGACAAAGTTTCCAGGAATTTGTGTTACACCGGATACAGCAACATTAAGAAATATATTACCTCCAACTTGTCCTATATATTGGCTCATACCAAAAAGTCCCATTCCACACACTAACCAATTAAAAAAAATAGCTAATGATTTAATTCTCATGTTTGGAGTACGGAAGAGATCAATAAATGTTGCGGAATGATCAGAAGCAGTTTTTCTCGAGTGCTAAAAATCAAATAAATATAAAATTAATAATTGCAAAATATATATTCAATAATTTTATCATTAATATGAATTTTTGGTATTAAAATATTGCTTACTTGATGCAAGTAATGTTTTCTAACTAAATCAGGAATGTCCTTGTCTTCAATTTTATTCACCTTGGCTGCTCTCTTAAGGACCGTACATGCTGCCTTCTGTCGTCCAACTGCTAATAGCCATCGAGGCGATTCAGGCACAACCCACCAGTATCCTAATAAAATTATTGACGGAAAAGTAATTGCCATTTGAAGATGTTGCCAATGACGGAAATAATATCCAATTCCTGCCAAGGACATATGACCCAAACTGAAAGGAATTTGATAGAGTACGGTGATTGCTGCTCGATATTGTGTTCCAACGATTTCCATACAAATAACATAGCTGGTAACCATTGTGCCTCCTGTTGCCATCGCGCTCAACAATTTTAGGAATAGGAGAGCCGGAAACCAAGGTACAATTGCGCAACCAATTCCGGATGTCAATTGAAGTACCACGGAGATCATTAGTGGAATTTTTCTACCATACCTGAAATGTATCCATGGGTAAAACAATTTCATTTTTACTCCGTTATGTTTTTATATTTTTTCATAATAAATTTTTTTTACCTATCTGCCATAGTGCCAAATGTAATATTGCCAAGTAAGATACCAAACATCAGTATTGACTGTTGAATATTTGCATAGTGTGCACGATGGCATACTAAGCTCCACTGAAAAATTCAAAGCATTTAACGAATTTAATTCATTTCAAATACTAGTAATTGAATTGTTTTTAATTCTGCCGATTAATTCTTTTTTACCTGTGATATCATTGTTTCAGGAAATACGCTATCATCAAAGTCCCATTCCTCACACTCTATGTGAGTTCCATTAACACTAACAATACACTGATCTTTTGATAGTGTACGTGCTGGACTAGTACAATTGTATTTTTGATTTTGTGGTGCCATAAATACAATGGCAAGTTGATGCCATGCTACAGGGAATTTGACGAGGGATATAGCGAGACAAACACAAATTTGCCATCTACCAAGTCCACCAAGTGCTTCTTGAATTGCATCCACTTCTTCGTACTCGTCGAGTTTAGTACTTTTTTCGGTAACGACATGTTTACCATTCACATCCGCTGAAACAGATGAAAAAAAAAAAATAACTATGAGTGCGATTGGAATAATTGTTGAGTTAGAAAATGCGCAGTGCATTGCAAGTGTTGCGGTGAACGCTAATGCGTTGAGCAAACATACATATCTAGACACGTGTAGAAATTCAATGAGAGTAAATAATTTTACGCCGCATAAAATCTTACCTGAAATTAACTGTATTACTATCTAATAGAATAAATTCTTACATTTCTTAAGCATTACAAAATATAATACAGCAAAATATTTTCATCGTGAAATGCAAATTGAATATTGAAAAATAATACGCAATTTAACGTAAACATTTTTGTGCTTAGGTATATGTATTAATAACTTTGTTATTGCGTCAAAATAATAACAATATAGAATTAATTGATCGATATTCATATTAAAAAAGTCTGTGAACCAATGTGTTTACTAATGGTTTGATAGCTTATGCAATATATGTATATATATATTGCAAGTTATTTGTGCCTTCATGCAAGCAACTCAATCTGTATACAATAATGAAAGGAGAAGCAGTAGGAGGAGTGTCTGTTTGACGTCATAAACTGCCTTTGTGAGTGGATAAGATGGTGGGTGTGCGCGGTGGTTGGCTTATCGGATTGGCTCGCAACCACGATATGATATACATGAGCCAACAGACATGGTAAAAAGCAAGAGAAAGACAGATGCGAATGGGATTCTTTAACTGTGTAAAGACACGACATCAGCCACGCTGAAATATATATATATATATATGTACATAAGAACTGAACCTGGCGCCAATAATGCTAGCACGCAGACACCACGATCCGTTACCAGCTCTCTTTACTTGTATACTTAATTCTTGCATGCGATGATGATCACTTGCGATCGTGGGAACCCGGAAAATGCGAGACAATTATATATTTAAATATAATTGTGAAATAAAGGACCTAATAAGAAATCAAAAAATAATTTTATTTTGGCGTTTATATAAAAATCCAGAGGGAAATGGAAAAGATAGAGGAAAAATATTATCCAGTATCAACTAAAGAAGCGATGATTATATATATATTGGTAGCCGAGGTTTGTAGTAGAGGTCAAAGGCCGATATATCGATGTATAATTTGATTAAAAAGTTTCAAATAAATAAATCTGAATGACTCAGACAAATCCAAGTAATACTCACGATTACATTGGCATTTTGTCGCGAACAATTAATTAGTTATAAACTTATTATTCACAGAATTTATATAATAGAAATTAAAGTATAACGATAGTTCCAACTTGTCTGTCTTGTAGAGTATGACGCGAGGTGATGGAATCATGACTAAATCGTTCATACAACTAACACAAATGGTCCCTTTATAATTCCATTAATGTCATTCACACAATATGTATGATCTCCCATGTTGATGACGTGTCATTCAGCTTCACCACAATTCTCATCATGGAATGCAAAATGAGAAACATGTAAATGAATAAATATACATATTTATATATTGAGAATGAAGTGATAAATGTTAATTTGGTTTTTAATGTAAATTTTTGACTATATGCCAATGATTCAATAATCATCAAGCATTCTGCGCATGAATACAAGAATTCACAAATATATCTGAACAAATTCATGAATAATGAATTCATTGTTACTTCGAGGATTCGCATTTTGACCTTGACTTCTAAATTTTTTAATTGAGAAACTCGACCAGTATATAACTACGTATAGATAAGTATATGACTGGTACATATAGGCAGTTGGTGATCATGAAACAAAAGTAGTCCTTCAAACATAGATCGTATGAGAATGCAGCCTTGCAGTCTTGATTGAGTATAGCACATAAATGCAATTTTACTGTATTATTTTTATTGTGAGAAATGTATGATGTTGGCCACATTAGTATACTAATGAATAATATTGTGTCGTATTATAATCCTAAATAAAAAAAACAAAACAAATGTTGCATACCATAACCATTAGTTTGATTATTCTTCATATCACCGGCTGATGCCGATCAGTTGTGTCACTTTTAAATTCAACCTCTATTTAATCTTCAGCTCTTTGATAATCTGCAACAAGCGGAAATAATTCGTTGGATTAAAGTTTTTATTATTGAATTTCTTTAAATAATTATGACGTGATAATATAAATGAAAAAAAATAGTATAAATAATGTGACAAAGTAATTTTCTCGAGTGTTGGCTGAATGTCATTGAGTATCAATATCGTATTGACGCATATTATTTTATTATACTATGATGTGTCAATAAAATTGTATGGACGAATAAATAAAGTTAATAATAGTCAAGATTTTCATCTTTACTCAATTGAATAACTTTATCTCAATTTATTGAACAAAATTAAGCTTTACCATTACATACCTTGTCATATATCAATTGATGCAGAAAATTGACATTGAATTTCTTCATAAATTAAAAATGCAAATGTTAGTATTCGTTTTTTTTTTTTCAACATACAATTGATTGAATGTAATAAAACAATGTGCATTCATTGACAAACATTATTAACTTTATTGCTAACATACTAACATGATAAATAATTACTGTCAAGTGGGATTTTCATTTCTAGTTTATTTGAATATTTTATGTACGGCAAGTCAAATTATCCACAATATATCAAGTAACAATTGAAACAGTATAACAATAACATTTCCCCCGGGATTATCTATCGTATATAATATTAAGACCAGTTATTTGTTATTATTTTTATTCCATTTATACTGTCAATCCACAACGACAGCTATGGGAATTCAATGGAATATATACAGAGGCATTTTTAAAAAGCAAGAAGTCGAATGAAGAATATGATCGCTTAGATAATTGTCTTAAGATGATGGAATACTGAATGGTATCGTGAACCAAGCACAGAGGAACTCAATAAAAAATAAATGGCGAAAAAAAAACAAAGTTGCAATATATACAGTATGAAAAAATGGTTGTAAACGGCGAATTGGTGTAGGTCGGTTGTATATGCATGTTACAGTCATTATTTTTCTCGGAGTACTGTTATCATCGGGCTCAACTAATTGCCAGTAAATACGTAAAAAAAACATGGCGTTTATATATATATATATATATATATATGATCGTGCTGGCATTTTTGCAGACATACATCATTACGTTCACAAGTTCTTTACCCTCCGCTTTCTTTGTCTTAACTTCAAGTTTTCCTTTCGCTTCTACCGTTCAGCTGATTTATTATAATAATAATTTTTTTCTTCGCCTTCCTTTCGCAACAATTCCATTCAGAATAAGTTGATTAGATATGTTTTTATATGAATAAATAATCAGACTACAGTTTTATTTTTTCACAAGTGAATGCCTATCTCATGAAAGGTATCACACATGTAATCAATTTAAATATGTTTCTCGATGCCATAATACTATTTTTAGGTCTCAATATGCCACATATCATTATCTATATTTGTACTCTACTTTGGATTAAGTTGCCGCAGAGTCATTAATTCTATTCTACTTGTCTATAGACAGTACGTGACCCCTTTCCCATCTCAATTCAAGTACGAACTCCAATGTCTCGTTATAATTATGATGTAAATTCCTTGTCTATATTATTTTCATATTTTCTTTAAATGATAAAATTGCCTCTATGCCAACAACTCATTTGACCGCAAACGCAGACGCTAAATGACTCGTAACGTGATAAGTCTGACCCCAAGATCCCTCTTCTGAATATCTATCTACACATGTATCTTTACATATATACATATAAATATTAATTATTATTGTTATAATGAATATTCATTCAATAAATTATTGGTTACGGAAAGTCTAAAAAAATTTTTATGTTCGAATTGTTTTATTTATCGTTATTATTTGATTGTAAATTGCTATTATGAACAAGTGATTTAATTCATTGTTCCTCATTTGTTGGTTTGCATTCTGATTTTTTACACAACAATTGTCATATGATTATGACAACTTTCACTTGAATGTTTTTTTATAGGGCCCTACAATAATAACGATTATTGATAAATATTCGAAAAACCATTGACAATTACTAACAACAGAGCGAAGTTTCTAATGGAATTATATTTTCATTTCGATGAGAATAACAACGACAATGAGACTCGACGATCATAACCAAGACGATGCATGGCGCATTCAAATTTCAATGACACGGTGACTGTGTACGAGTGCAACTACTATTGCACTTGTACAATTATATCGAAAATTTGCCCATGACACGCTGATCGTATTTGAAAATGCGTGGGTGATGGTATGCACGCGTGTGGCATGTACAAGTATATTGATACGAAATTGTGATGAATAAAATTTTAAATGAATTGGAATGATTTATTTCGTTTGAACATCGAACAAATATTCGGATTAACAACAGAACAATTGATTTTTCGATGATTTATTTTATTTCAATATAATGATTGTTCTATAATCATAGTTATCGGGCTATAATTAGGATCATCCGATACTTAAAATATGCGGACCATAATCGATAATGGGATCAGAATATATTGTAAAATTACTCGTTCAGAGATACGTGTATGATTGTAAATTAGATAATTGTTACTTAGTCAATTAAATTCGCTGGGCAAGTTCAAGTGGAACAATGCAATGCCAACATGTTCTGTTGCATTGCCAAAGAATTTCTTACTCGCACTAACATAGTGTCGCATTTTTCATTTTTGTTTTTACTAGGCGACTTTTAAACTATGTCGTAATTGTGAATTGTAAAATATATATATATACATATAGTTTATCACATAATGGACCGCGAAGTTTTCAAGTTCATTGTGACGATAGGTTCTTATGTTTTAAATAATCAAGAAAATATATTTTTTTTTTCGATAAAAGTATTGTACTATTTTTAATTTTTCAAATTACCTGTTGATGTATGATATTGATAGATGATTTTGGGGCAGAACTAGGAATGAGCGACGGCCTCCGTAGACGCCGAGCTCTTTGTTGATTTGCCTTTTATCTCCCGAAAACTTCTTTCGCTTTTCAGTATTTTAGTGGCAATTGGTTAGTGTTACAATATATGGGAAATGACTGTCTAATTATTCAATGTTATAAATACAATTTTCTCTCACCTCCAACACAATCGTTCAATGTTTATTAACTGAAAATATATTCACTCACTGGAATGGAAAGCAAGTTAAACACCAATGTTGCGCATGAATCAAATTTTTTTATTGATCTCGGATTTTCTCGAATTTTCTTAAATTCAATATTATCAAGTTTCAAGATAATTTTGTAACATATAATGAATGTGTTTAAGAATTAGTGATTTTATTTGTTGACGCAGTAAGCGTTGCACGTTAACAACTGAAACGATGAACAAGTTTGTTGGACATAAACTTGCTCTTGTAATGCGTTGGCTGAGCGCGCGCTGCGCGTTATAGAGGAGAAGGAGCATGATCTGGTGGTGGTGGCGCCAGAAGAGCGGAGGACCTTACGCAATTGGCGGTGGAGTGACACCAACACAACATATGTATAATCACACAATTGATATTAGAAATATCATATTTAATTCTTTTAT
This sequence comes from Galerucella tenella, assembly GCA_910591685.1. Taxonomy (NCBI): domain Eukaryota; kingdom Metazoa; phylum Arthropoda; class Insecta; order Coleoptera; family Chrysomelidae; genus Galerucella; species Galerucella tenella. Next base: position 4,915 of record CAJUYH010000244.1, on the reverse strand, counting down.
ATTATCAAACTAACTCATTAATACATATCAATGAATGAGTTTTCAGTTGGTTAACGAGATTTTAATTACCCACGTTATGTCAATGCCCTAACAATGAAATATGAGAGAAAAAAAAATTGTTAAATTAATTCCACTGCACGTGGTACACGTGGTGCAAGTTTATTGCGCAGTTTTTTCTTCTCAAATGCTACTGTGAACAAAGTGATATGTAGTAATGAAGGTCGTATCAGGCAATATAATATGCAATCACTGTCATTTTTGAATCCAAATATTCATTATCATGAGAGTATTTATTAGTTGTGTATCGATTTTAATATTCATTGACGTTAAACAAAATTTAATGATACTGAAAAAAATTAATTCATCTATATATATTATTATTTTCTTATTTTTTTCATTTCAAGAATTTGTGCATATGGTGATGTACTTATGTGTATATGCGTATTAACGTACATATACACTGTACATATACATTCATATATACAGGAAGAGAGAGATACATCAAAGTTAGTATAGCTATAAAACAGTGGTATTTCTCTTTTCAGTTGTCTACCGGGCGTGGATTTTTCATGGCGTCCGTCAAACCCGCTTCGCCAGAGAATGTGGAAAGGCGCCGAAGGACTCGCTGGCGTCTTGACGCGTATTGCCATAAACTGCCTTAGGGGAGTGGTGATAGTGCTTCAAGGCAGACACGTATACAAGTTTATTTATGAAAAAAAGACTCATAATAATAACTATAATACAATGAACAGAGAAATAACAATAAAAACTTACACTGGTCTTTTTAACGTGCATATGTACCCTTACAAATACATAGTGATATTTTGATTTCATTGGTGTTATAAATTCGATTTTAATTGTGTTTTATTCACATTGATATTTTAAATGAATTTAAGTAATTATACATTGCAATGAACAAATATTTTTTTAATCATATAAATGACCTGATTGTCCACTTGAGATGCACATTAATTAATCCAAGTACGTAGATATTAAGTGGCTTGATTGTTACAAATTTGTTGACCATGCTGCTGAATGTACAAATGGTAAGTGGAAGAGTCGGGGTGGAGCATCGACTTGATGCATCAGTATCATAAACTATATAAAGTGTTAATGCTCATCGTTACATTCTTCTTCTTCTTCTTATTCTATCTTTTCTTCAACTGTATCGTTACTTATTCTTTTTTTTTCTTTGTATTTCATATGCAGTGATATAATACGTCAACGGAAACTTTCTGGAAGCAAGATAAATGCTGTTGACGCCGGAAGAGGCTGACAAGAAAAATAAAATTTATTTATGTTTGGATTGAATCTCAACTCATTATGGTGGTGCAGAATGCATTATAATTTTTTACTCTAGTTTCTAGCGTAACCACGATAGAGCACGATCGACGTTACCATTATGTGTGAAAAAGAAAAAAAACAACATATGTTTGTTGTCATTCATGTCATAATGTAGTTTTAAAACGTTCAACATTATTATAGTAATTTAAGAAGGCAAATGTTTAATGCGCCAAAAATTATTTGTTGTCATCAAATAGGATATATATTCTATTGAAGTGATTGGTATATTCAGATCAACAGGTATTTATTAATCAATAATTTCCATATATATTATTCCAAAAATTGTGAGGACACGTAGCGTATGGATTGTAACAATTTATATCGGGTGAAAATGTAAGAATTTTCATAACGAATTAAAGAAACTCGTCTTGGAGAAAAATATTGATAGACAATGGTTACAAGTCGATACCCCAATTTCGTAAAAAAGTTTCGTATCATTTCTATGTTAATGGAATATTTTGTAATCTATTTATATACATACAGAGATAAATGAAATGAACTCACCGATTGTCCGATTGAAATGGAAACAAATGCATAGAATCGGAGAACGTACTCCTGACAAATGTAATAAATAACCAATTATAAAAAAAGATTAATCAAGCTGATTATAAATTTATTTTATTAAATGTTTTTTGACATTAATATTAATGATAGTGAACAAATCAATTTCTCATTACGCATTTCGACTTTGGCACTGGGTTTTCGACGAAATATCTACATCACAAACGATTAACTGAATCATGAACCATCTCATTATATATATCATCCATCGATGATGAGTAATTACTGCTTTTGTACCGACTGACGATGACAAAAGGTATTGCTAGTGAATAATTATCGGCATTGTAAATATATGTACCGATTGATTTTATACTGCATTAAAAATGATGAAAATTTGACAAAATTATTGATACGCTGTAATTGGCGCGTGCAATAAAAAAAATAATAATATTGGGCCATAAAAAATAATAACAATGTATTTCTTCCGATATGTTATTACCCGTCGAGGAGAAATGTGATATGTGTCGAGGCATTAAGAAACATTCAATAATTATTATTTCTAAAAATGTTTATTCATTCGGCGTTGTTTTCAGCGCCGAAATTGTCGCACACCTGATATAAATAAAGACATTCCAAATTAATAATAAAACTAATATTATCAATTATTATTGATAAAGTGTATCTACAATTTGTAAGTTGTGGACGATGTACAATTTGGTCCTAAATAATATCATTGCAGCAATAACGACATCAGTTATTGCATCTTGTAGAAATTTGCAAAAAAAAAAATAAAAAAAAGTGCGATTCTGATAAAAAATAACTGAAAAATATTTAAAATGATTAAATTACGTAAATAATGAGATAGTAGTAAAATGAAACATCACAGAGTTCACACACAATTAAAGTTGATCGAATCGTGAAATAAATAAACAATGCTTCTGTGTACAAGTGTCACATGCCACATTTTCCTTATTATCTGAGCAACAATATTTTCCAGCTGGTGATAGCAATCATGTTGATCTTGACCTGAACAGACAAAGCAGTACAATTGTTATAATCATAATCCAGGAATGTGGAATAAAAATTGAAAGTGCGAGAATTTGGGGCACAAACCTCATTGCCTACTTTTCATTGCGCCGGATTTCTCTTGTACTGCATTAAATTGCTATGTCAATGACCCACACTTTCGTATTCACTTTCACTCTCAATTTCGTTGTAAACCTTACGATGAAGCCGCATAAATAGCTTAATACATTTCTTTGTCTTTCGCTAATTTTCTCCGAATCCCAACCAAAAACTCGTGACGTCCCATTGTCAGGATCATTGTTATCTTAACCGTACTCTCTCGCAGGTGCTCTGTTTTCGTTTATGGCTTCTATTTCCTGTGCCACTGACTTGAATTTTCAGCACAGATTCGTTGAGTATTCGAAAAACCGTGAAAATAGAGTTTCACAATACTTTTCATCACTAACAAGAATTAGCACAAATGTATATTAATTAGTATCAAAATTATTTATTTTCTCGACAGCAAATACCATGTGGATAATATTTGAAAAAAATAAAATAATCAAACTACTTTTGGAACATCTGTTTTATGTTGAAATATTATCACAAATTAATCGAAATAGAGTCAATAAACACTTTAGTTTATCCTTAAAGTGTAAACGTAAAAAGATACGCTGTGTCATTACAATCCATCTTCATATGAAAATAGCGATAAATTTAATAAACAATCCGAGAAAGATAAGAATCAGCTCTTAATCACGATAAGTATAAAATGCTTGCAACCGAATTTTGAAAAACAGTTATTGCTAATTATTCTTCTCTGATCTCATTTGGAGCTGTTCAGAGGAGTGTGTACAATGAAGGGTACGTAGCCCATAATTAAGAGTGTTTTGAAATCTCACGTGCAACTTATAGCCGACTGATAACAAATTTTTCACTTTCAGTTTTTGTGGTACTGGCATTCGCGTTAGCGATTGTAAACGGTAACCATAATCATATTGCGTTTAAAAAGAGCGCAAAACTACATGATCATTGGAGTCACTCTGATCATGAATCTGGTGAAGAAAAAAACGGGCATGAAGTCAGGGATCACGAAAGTGCAAGATGGGATCATAATGGTCACGGTGGATCATTTGAATTGAAGAAACACGGTAGAATTACAAATGAGCATTCAGCGCACCATGGTAAAGTTGGAATCTTGAATGTGGGTGATGGTGTAGTTGACCTTCACCACCATGGTGGATTGCAACATGGCCTACATCTGTCAGCTCTCGGCCACTCTGAACATTCGAAATCATTGCATGGACATTCTGGACATTCAGGACTCCTCGCTGACAAACTAAGTGTCGTGCATGGATTAAAGAAAGGTATGTGATGCTGAGAAAGTAAAGCTAAATAAAGTAACTTGTCTATTATTTCAAATATGTAATAATAGTCGTGTTCTTTCAGGTTTGCATAAAGGAATTCATAATAAGGTAGCTAAAGTTCATGCACTTAAAACAAGTCATCATGGATTTGTAAAAGGTGTGAATCTTGGTCACGGTCATGGATATAGTCACGGCCATTCTACGGGCCACAAATCACATCAATCTGAGGAAGACTGCTCAGATGAGAATGAACACGGACACGGATCATCGAGTGCTCATTCTGCATCAGGCAGTTGGTCAGATTCCTCGGCCTCAGGTCATGGTAAAGGTGGAGACGCATCAGCTCAATCTGGATCAGGCAGTTGGTCAGATTCCTCGGCCTCAGGTCATGGTAAAGGTGGAGACGCATCTGCTCAATCTGGATCAGGCAGTTGGTCAGATTCTTCGGCCTCAGGTCATGGTAAAGGTGGAGACGCATCAGCTCAATCTGGATCAGGCAGTTGGTCAGATTCCTCGGCCTCAGGTCATGGTAAAGGTGGAGACGCATCTGCTCAATCTGGATCAGGCAGTTGGTCAGATTCCTCGGCCTCAGGTCATGGTAAAGGTGGAGACGCATCAGCTCAATCTGGATCAGGCAGTTGGTCAGATTCTTCGGCCTCAGGTCATGGTAAAGGTGGAGACGCATCAGCTCAATCTGG
>CAJUYH010000243.1:49742-77650 GCA_910591685.1 Galerucella tenella | reverse complement strand
TGGGTGAATCCTCTTTGTGTATAAATGATCGCAAACTCGTCGCGTCACTAATTAAAACGCGTGACAGTAATGATCTCAAAGTGAATGGGGGAAAAAAAAGACATATATAAAATATAGAATTTTTCTCACGCGAATGTGATGAAAAGTATGAGGGGAAAGAAAAAAAATATATACAATATGTACACATCATGTATAAAATTGACGGTTAAATATTTTTTTCTTTATCATGCGCGTGAGGTCGAGCGTGTGCAGTCAAAGTCACTACATCTTTATGCATATACTTTTTTCTATCTATATAGCTGGTACAAAGTCATAATATCAAGATAAATAAATATATATATATACCGTAGTAGGTGTGTAAAGAAAAAAAGACAAGGCGTGCGCCCGGATATTCCGCTCCGGAAATAGCCTTCATCTTCTTCATCTTATTTCCTTTTGGTTCATAAACATACATATATATTTATGCAATGATACGGAAAAACCGTGTCCTACCAAAAGTCTCGTCGCTTGCTTGCTATATGCTTAAATATCTCCAGACGCGCGGCGATATATATATATATATATATATATTCAGTCGTGCTCCTTTTATCTCTATTTCTGACTCTCGGCCCCATTGTACACGTCCCATTGACTCAAAGAGGCCGGACTTTCTCAAGTCTTGGGTGCACAGAGAATAAAGAAATGACAGAAAAAAAAAAAAAAAGAAAAGATATATAAAATAAAACACGTTCATGAATTTTTAATGCACAGCTTGAACTTTATAAGATGTGAGAGCCTGTATAACAGAAAATTACAAAGCAATGCGCACTCACGTTCACTCGGATTTATCTTTGGTTTATTTATACCCCGTATAGAGTTTACTTCATTGCCTTGGGTCATAAACGAAGGACGAAACGTTCATATAGCGTATCCCCCTGGTTCTAAAAAAAAATAAATATATATATACATGTATGAATATATCTTTTCTGTATAATATGAATCCCTTTACCTTTAAAAGAGTGTTGTTTGTCTGCATGGCAATCCCACGCCCAATGACTGTATTCATCGTTCAAACTGATGGCGTGCATTGCAAATGATAATACTGTATGTGCCTCTGCATCCTCATCCGCCACCTAAACAAAAATATAGCTCCCTTCACCGTCAATATTTCCACATCGAGCAACAACACACGAATGATTGTATGCAATATAACAACACCAGCTCAACAACATCACACACAAACCACAACATCGTTCACCTGGCGCTCAAACAACGACCTCCCATCGTTAAGATTTACCATTGAGATTTTGCACACGCGGCGCGCAAGCATTCACCCACCATCATCATCATCATCGTCGCTCTCTTCTTCCACGGCTGACATTCAAACACAAACATATAAATATATTTAATAATAAACATAAATGTTTCAATATAACAAAATCATTATATAAATATGATGAATAATGTTATGATCAATTGTTATTCATTTGTTGATGTATATGACACGCAAAAGCCTATAACTGATGATTCGATCAAATTAGTGTGAATGTATAATAGTAGAAAAATAATAATATATATATATTATACAAGATGAGTGTGATACAGTGCGGGTGGATGTTCGCGTGACAACATTCTGACTCAATAACGTATAATGCGTGGGTGCAGCGTCACAGCTATTGTATAGATGCATATATATATATATATGTAAACCATATATACACATGCAACAAAATAAATGCAACGATATATCCATCCTGTCACTATATAAGCTTTTCACAACAACACCAATAAGTAAAACGTAAAACATGTTACAATATATACATGTATATCTCGATCAGCGTTGTGTTTAAATCATACGACCTTCCTTGTTCACATAAATATATATCATGGTAGATTATATACATATATATATGTATTGAGTATGTACATATATATATATAGAACTCTAGTTGAAGTCACAGTCATGGTCACGCTCCGAGGGTTAAACTGAGAGGACAGAGCAGATAGAAATATAATGGCGAAGACGCATAGGGAATTACGTAAAATATAAAACGGGCAAGTGAGTAAGAGAGATGCGTTGAATATATATATAAATACAGGTAGAATTTTCCATTGATTCCCTTCCTATCTGCAGTGTTTCTTTATTCCTCCTCACCTTTCTCCTTTTCGCACAATAAAAAAACCTATCGCATTGTCCTGTACTTGTACATTGTCCTTCTCCATCGCTGTCCTCCCTCAAACAATTCCCTGCAAATCGCGTGCACCACTCGCACTTATCCTTATATCTCTCTCTCTCTCTCTCTCTCTTTCACTGTTGTGTACACTCCCCTTTCTCATATACTAATACTTGTACGTTTGTACTTCGTCTTATTCACTCGATTCCATCGCGCTTATATACATTAGCACAGGTTATCAGTATCTTCCTCACTTCTCTCTGCTCTTTCATAGCATTAATAAATCGTATTTTTCGTTCTCACTCTAACCCGCCTGCCGCTTCTTTTACTTGTGGCACGATCACTGTTTGTGTATAGATATATTTAATGAAAGAGGGAGAGTGTAACGAAGACAGATAGATAGAGGGTGAAAGCGAGATAGAAATAGAGAAGAGGGGAGAAAAACGGCGTCTCCTGCGTGCTCGGTCAGTTGAGTTCAGGAGCCTCATCCTCGTGGTTCTATATATCTACATTCACAATTTCATCTTCTCGAAAATTCGATATAAATACATATATATATATATGAATATTTATATATGTGTACGAATATATTTTAATAAATCATTGATTTTTATAAGTTATGATGAAATTGTACGAAAAGTTGTGATATTTTTTAAATGATACTGACATCGCTTCCACTTCCCACTTTCGGATTTCTCTCTGTATATGTATATATATGTATAACAGTCCGGAAGAGAGAAAGAGCGTCGGCGCAGCATCCAAAGGGAAGTGCGGGTGAGCAAGAGCAGAACGTTGTTATAAAAGGTTGGAAGTGGAACAAAGACAGCATCACGCGAATGAGCGAGACAGGGATTTCTGGTTGCTTGGCGACCAGCCAGCCCATCTAGTTCGATCCCAGCCGGCTGAGGCAGCAGCCCGTGCACACCCTCCGAAGGAGTGTAATAAAGAGAGGCACATCGTTGTTATGTGTAGAGAAATGTTCAACGCACTATAACGAGTGCGTGTGTGTATCTTTATATTCGTATATGATCGGCGCACTCTAATATTTTTCTCCTCGATTTTTCATTCTCTCAATTCTTGTGACAAATAGTTAAACACCTACGTTATATTAACATAACAAAGAATATATCATTAGTTCATAGTTGTTGAATATTTTATCGTATAATTTTAGCGTATGTAGATGTGAATTAAATGAATATTGTATAAGTGTTGATGATTTGAGAAGAAAAAAAAAACACACGTATAATAGAATTGAATTTTTAATTGAACTGGTGATAAACTGTGTGTGTATGTGCGTATGTGTACAAAGCAATTTAGGTAATGATTGACTTTTTGTTATTGAAGAGCGATATATTTCTTGTTGATATTCAGAGTGATTCCATGGTGGTGACATTTAAGCAACGACAACCATTGGACAAGTGTAGATTGATTGAGTGCTGCTACTGCCACATACTTTTGTCAGTTTCTCTAATCTTCTTCATGTTTGACCTTGTGTGAACATGTGACGAGTGTGTGTAAGTGTGTGAGTGAGAGTGTATGTGAGTGCGGTCTAGATCTCTGTCATTTTAACATACAGTGATCTCACTTCATCACCAAACAAAAAGAAATATATATAATATATAAAAGCACCGTAGTACAGTATACTGCAATCTTTGCAACAGTTGCATTTTAATTGTTGGTGAAAAGTGCATTCAAGCCATCATGTTCCAGTGTATTATTCAACAGAGAAATGGTTGGATTCATCCATCCAGTCCAGACACCAAAGATGTATTTCCAGGTATTTCAACATTTTTTTATATAATTGTTCTTCCATTTTTAATGTGTGTACACAGCCATTTTTACAATAAAAGAGAAATAATAAAAAAAAAATGGCGATTTGTCGAGTTCGCGTGAGTTTCTCTTTAACGAGATTCGAAAAGATAGTTAGAGACAGAGAGAGTGAGAGGGCGAGCGAGAGAGAGAGAAAGAGAGAGAAAGGATGAAATGGATAAAAAAAATTATATATACAGCAAAAGGAAAAGCTGGACGATGAGAAGAGCGGCGTGGACATGACTCTCTCATTGGTTTCGATCAAGTCGCGTGTATAGAGTGAAACTCTCGCGCGATGCGATATACACTCGCAGTAAACGCAGGAAGCCGTAAATTGAACGTTTGTCTGTGCATGTAACAAATTGTACAATATACACATATTATATGATGTGTACATGTGCACCAGTAGGCTGATGTAGACGTCGACACAAGTTTGGGAAGTACATCATGATTGATATAATTGCCAGTATATACATTATTTCTAATTAAACGTGAACAATCAAAAGCTAAAGTGCTGTACATATTTGAAGAAAAATAGAGCGATTAGTAGTTGGTGAGCAAACTTCAAATGAATAGCTATTTGCTTTGTGCGAAATGTTTAATAAGAGGATAAGAGTTTGTTTTATATGGAAAAGTGAGTGGGCAAGTGAATAACCAAACGAATAAATATGTTTTTAAGCCTGAGTTCTTTAACAAATGATCGTCAAATCCATCTATGATATAGTGACAATGCTTCATGATATTTGTAAATAAAAATATTTTTTCAGTTGTTTCGCATGCGAATGAAAAATACTGATACAATTTAATGGAACTTGTAGACCTAAAAATTTTATGCGACTGATAAAATTTAATATGAGTTATCGTTCTTCAAATGTTCAATTGCAATGTTGATTTGATTTGTATTCATAGGTACATTGAATTATAGGTTAGTTCAATTGATTGAATCGTTGTTGCATTGCAATTTTAATACAGTAAAAAAGATTCACGTTGGTTATTAAATGAAAATGAAAATTGGCTGGTGTGTGCTTTCAATGAGAATGATGAGAAAGAATAAAGAGAATTGGGAGAGAAGGGTAAAGAGTGTTTTTGGCTTCGGGTATGGTGGTGATATTTGATCTTCAAAGCCTGAAATAACAAGCGAGAATCTCCATCATTCTATGTACCTTTATATATATATATATATCGTTATATACTTTAATCGCGTCAGGTATACTTCGACATGGCAAAAAGTCGATAATGGTATAACGTAAAATATATATAAGAGCCCACTTCTCTATATACAATATTGTATTATTATACATACAAAAAACTCATTTGGCCTTTGTGTACGACATGGCAACAACCTGATTTCCAAAGTTACCTTGACTACCAACTCAAATTTATCGCACAGCTAAAATAAAATACATAATATTAATTAATTTCACACATCGATCAATATACGTCGTTATAAATCCATATTGAATTGAATGATAACATATATTTATAGCAATAAGTATACCTCAATCTCATTTCTCTCAAGTTCTGTGATGGAATTAAGATTAATTTATTGTCACATAACCCGCATCTGTTCTTCTGTCGACATTTCCTATGTCACACTTTATTATTTGTCTTTATTGTTCATGATATTGTTTCCTTCCTTGGTTTTTTTTTCTATGGTTTTTTGAGTCTTTTTTTTTTCTTTTTTTTTCCTTCCATTTATTAAGCCCATTAACTCAATGAAAAAATAATCGAATAAATTTAGCGAGTCAAGAGGTCTCTACACGCGCGGCCACAGGCGAGAAACTTTGCAACAGAATACATATACTTCAAAGCATTTATGCTCCTACCCTCTTCAATTATATTCCAACAGGAAGGAAGCCGATAGAGAGAAATGCTGCTGCATATCAATCTGTCCTCTCTCTCCCTTTCTCACGTCCTGGTATATTGCTTCTATCTCACCCCTGTCCATTTATGTATATACATATTCGCTTTGTTTCTCATATTCCTTTCTTTCTTCCTTTCACTCAGTCATCTCCCCCCTTACTCGCACTCATCTCTCTATTGTACATTATTTAGGTGTGCCACAAACTCCAATTACTCCTTCTTCATATCTTCCACCAGTCGCCTCCAACCATTTGCATCGATCCAATGAAATTTCTCGCGCTTCGGTCGACAATCAAAGCTACCTAACTGATATTTATTATTTTCTTATTTTTTTTTCCTTTGTTATATTATACCAAGGTAAACACGTCATCAACGTGTATATAGGCCCGCATAAATAACCGAAGGAAAATTGTACGTTCAATTTAATCTGAAATAAATGGAAAAAGAAAAACAATAAATAGAATAATAAAAACTTCTTCTGTATATTCGTATTTAATGACTTCCTTAGGCACTACCTTATCTAATTCCGTTTAGTCACATTTACTGTGCATTCTATTTAAAACCACCAAGTCATAACTATAATGACGAAAATTATATTATGTATTACATTTATTATAAGCAATACATTGCCGTGACAGTTTTGAAATTTCTGAAACTGTAGTGCGAAAGTAAAGAAATAATAATCACAATTGTTAAAACATATATTGGACTTTTAGGTAGTAATATAAAAATGATTTACCACGAGGATTTTATTATATATATATTCCTATGGTTCAGTGAATTTCCCATAATTTTTTCTTCTATCCACTTCTCTGAACTGTTAGATATATATATATATGTATATATATGTATCGCAGTGTGATTATTCTCGCCAGGCGATTATATATATAAAAGTCCATTATCGCAGAAGAAAAACACGAGTTAGTGAAGTCGTTCACTATTGCTCAATGCCCTTCGTCTTATTAGTTTGATATATCTATACCCAATTCGTCATGAATTTCCAATGTGGAACAACTGCACTAACCTCTCAAAAAGACTGGTTTTTCTTCTCTCCCTCTCTCTATTTCATTCTATCTGTAGAGTTCAGTTGCACGTATACTTTGTATACTATATACACACACACACACATATATGTATGTATGAGTCCGGTAATTGCGGTTAATTTTCATCGAGAAACGGCTCTTGTCGTTACAACCGTCAGTCCGGTCGCAATAGCCGTGTGTCGTTCATGTCTAACTTGTACAGTGTAAAAACCGAAAACAAAAATAACAATAATATATACAATAAAATATAAAGAGTGTTTCATTTTTTTTTTATTCGCACTAGTATAGTTAACTTGTTATAAATGTATAAACACAAATTGTATACCTGCATAAGAATATTATTGTATATATCTGTAGAATTGAACTCTCGAACATTTCTCGAATACAGACATTCATAAGTCATAGCTCCTGGTGTATGTTCAGCACCATTCTCTTACGCTCGTTAATCTCCTTTCTCGTGGCTGCCTCTAATCGTCTATATTATATTGCGAGAGTTTATATACATATATATATATATAAGTGGTAGAGAGAGGCACAGGTGGAGAGCACAAAGTAGTTCCAGTATTATTATATACTACTCGCAGTTCAATGAAACTTTCAGTCAACCAAATAGGTTATAAACACAAGATTTACACATTTTGACTTTACCTCACAACTTTGTAATAGTGTAATGGCATTTATCAGTTGTCCTCATCAAATATATACACATTGGAAATCTTAACAAAATGGCGATACCATAGTATAAATTTTATAAAAAAATTCATGAAAATATATGGACTTATAAAGTAGCAATTTTTATTTCGCAGTCGTCTATATATATATAAATATAAGTAAATGAGAGCATCATCACACTCGTGGACTAATAACATAAGTGTATATTGGACACTTTAGAATTGTGCGTGCGCACAATTTTCATATACGTGAGTTTTGTGTGCGTGTGTATGTGGTTTTTTTTTGGCGCCACGCCGTGTGTGTGACGGAAATGCGACGTAGTGACAACGAGGCCTCGAAAAATTGGCAAAGAAAGCTTGGTGGAGAAACGAGGCGAAAATCAACGACGTTGGCAGTCGAATACTGTGTGGATGAGTGTGATGATGATGATGATGATGATAATGGTGGTGGTGGTTATTGTGATGGAAGAGACTACGAGTTGAAGGTAAAAACAGCAGAGTCAAAATCACGCAACACTCCTCACGCTGCATAATAAATAAAATACATAAATAAGTATTGAAGGTGAATTGAATAATATGCGTGCGAGCGATTGACCCAAGTGTGAAGAGAACGTAATGATAATTGTGATGGTGTTGAAATAGAGAGACAGATTGTGTGTATTTATACTGTGGGCAATAAGAGAAAGATAAACGTGTGCAAAGCCAATACGAAGTAACGTGAGATCGTGATTGGAAAAAGAGATTAGGATACTACTCGCGACGAAAGATGTTTAAACTGTCATCCGTGCGACAAGAGAAAGAGACGTGGACAAAAGGTATAAATTTATACGCATATATTGAAACATTAATCGTATACTTTGTCTATACCTTTATATATATATATATATATATCTATTGTGATTTTGGTTTTATTTTCAAATTTAATACACTTAAAACGTGTTGAATTTCTTGTATTTCATACATGTATACACTACACGCAACCCAAGTTAAGCAATTTATATATATATATAAATATATATGTAACATAAAAAAATTTCACAATAAACGGAAGTGAACGAGTAAACGGAAAATTAGCTGACGCAAAACGAGACAATGTTTATTTCTTTTTTGTTTCTTTTGTTTCATGCAATCAGGAATAATTTGACGGGCACTGTATATTTACATTAGTTTTATTTTGTTTAATATTTTCTTTTTGATCTGGTACAATATTTTTGCTTCTCTTTCATTTATCTTTTTTTTTTTTTGTTATTGGCTTCTGAACATTGAATTAATATGGCAGTTTTACGATTGTGTTTGAATGGAATCCACGGAAACGCGAGATTATACTTTCAAAGTGCCTCTTTTCGAAAGCTTCAGACATGCCACAATATCCCGCCTCTATGTACACATGTGTATGTATATGTAAGGGGGTATATACAATAATATGGCTGATCGTTCGAATGGATTATCAGAATTTCGTGGATGAGAACGGTAGAGATATAAGAAGGACTGGGAGCCTGTTGTATGATAAGATCATCATGGCTGTATTCTCCAGAGGAACAAGACGAGCAGGCGGTTAAGACGAATAAGAAAAGAAAAAAAAAATCATGAATAAAGCATTTGACCATCTCATTGCTGGAAGAGAAGATTGGTATAGTCTTCTTAAGGCAAAAACATATACATCTATACATATATATATATATATATATATGTATATATATATAAATGCCCATGTAAACGATGAATCACAAATGATCATAATCAAGAAGACAGTTAGAATTGCAAATTGGCGAGCACTGAATGATAATGAGAGCAAAGCATAAATATGTCAAGATAAATTTTTTGAATGCATACACAGAAATGACATTTGTATGTTGGATAAAAAGGTATTATTGTTGGTTTTGGACTTATCATGAAATTTTGTTTTTGACATTAATTTTTTCTGTATGTATATTATATTTTCTTGTTGAATTATAATGGGTGATAAATAATTTGTGTATTTTGTGAATTGATTTACAGGTATATATTTACTGTTGCAATGTTCAAAGGTCTATGAACAAAGGAACATGAATAGAGAAGAGGAGATATATTTAAGTGAAATTGTTGAGAATTGACAAGGGATGGAAAGTCTGTATGACTGTTGTTGAGAGACTCTGAATGTATGTGGTCGGTTGATGAATCATACGGGTGGTATATTTTTGTTGGCGGTAAGGAAAAAGAAAATCGATATATGAGTCGCCCACTGTCTTTTTCTTTCTGTCTCTATATCTCTGCCTCTCTCTCTCTCTCTCTCACTCGAACTGAACTTCGTGTGGACAAAAGTGAGGTTAGATGCAAAAAAGCAATAGAGCGATGAGACGCAATGGCAAAAGACCGGGTGAGGTTGTCGACACATGGTCTCCACATGGACGAAGAATATACTTATCACGGCCGCGATGGCGACAGTCACCCATGACCAAACAAATTTATATTGCAATATCAAAAGTTTCAACATGAATATTATTGTATTATTCGTTGTATGCAAGAGCCATTGTCAAAATATTTAATGACAGACGTGTGGAATTATAATGCGCCGAATTCTATGAAAAGCAAATGAGTTAAATAACAAAAGCAAAATGAAAATGTAAGAGGATATGACATATTTTTTTCTCTTTCTCTCTGTGTCATGGTACATGTGGGTGTTATGTAGACTATGTAAATGGTGAGAAATGAGCGAGATAATGAGAGAGTGAGACGGACAGGAGAGAGACATTTGAATGGATGCGTGTATGATGGAACATGAGGATACTTATAAGAAAAAGAGAATAAAAAAAAAAGATAGGAAGACGACGTAATTTCCACATTGGGACCTTTTGCTTGTACTCGTTTTTTTTCGCTCTCTATTTTACTCTAGTTCTTCCTCCGTCATTGCAGTGAACAGGCGAAAAATAACGAGCGACTTGAAAGGGCCACACTGGCGCACGTCTATGGCGGCGTCGTCTCTCCCGAATAAGGCAACGTTCTTTCGTACAGCCGAGGATCTTTTCCTTCTCTTTCGTCACAACATGTCCCACGCCGGTGTGTTTTGTCTTCCTCTCTTGCCCTTTTATTCCACGTTCTTTCAAAGTACAATCTACCCTTCATACATACCACTTATATATATTTTTCGAGCAATATTTACCTCGACTCGGTTACATCCGGAGAGAACGCATGTACGAGACAGAAAGGAGGGAGAGAGAGAGAGAGAGAGAGAGAGACGGGAAACCAACGCATATGTGCATTATGTACATAGCTACTGAGAGGGGAACTTCACTGTATAAATACATACATATATGCATGTACATGGTGTCAACGCCTTATGGCCCGATCGAAGTTTGTGCTTCTGTATTCAATCGAAAAATAAATGAATGAAAAAAAAAAAGCAAAGAGATATTTCATTAAAAGAATAAAAGTGTGGATTATTATTTGTCATTTCTATTGAGTGGATTCAGTATATTATACTGAGGATGGAAATGAATGGAGTTGCAGTGAAGGAAGAGACGAAAAATGAGAGGTAAAAATGGAGAAACCCTCCCTCTAGACAGTCTAAAGAGCGATGAGCAGAATTTTATTAATAGTCACCCGGAAAGTCCCTGTTCAAGCACCAAGAGAACGCCAAGGCTTATGAGAGTTTTGGGAAAACCCGCCCAAGTCAAAGGAGAAATTCAATTATAAACAAAAATAAATGAAAAATAAAATATAGAATTAGGTATATATATATATATATATGTAACGTCGATGAAAGAAAAGGCAGTGCAGTCCCTGTATTTATATATGTAATATTGCCAGGCGCCGTTCCCTGTTCATTGTATTCCTCTCCCCCGCTTCCTTTGATGTCAGCTGACGACGCATTATTATGCCGTTGGTCGAGCGGAAGTTCGTTGTTGGGTAAAATGCAATGATAGATTCTATACAGTCCCCTTGACGATAAACAAAAATAAATACGCACCATTGAACATATTTTCAATTGCATTTTAGCATTATGGACATACAACTTTTCTGTTCAAATTCAAATGCATCTGGAGTATTTATACAAACAATAATATGTGTATGTATGTAGTATACATGTGTGCTGATGGAAAAATATTAATTTAATATTGCAGATATAAGGCTGCAGTTGAATGAACAGCTGAGATGTCTCGATGTAAGGATGGAGTCCCAGGTGGCACTGGTGGCCGAATTGCAGGACTTCTTTCGCAGACGGGCAGAACTTGAGCTCGATTACAGCAAATCACTCGATAAAATGGCCAGGAGTATTCAAATGCGACATAAAGAACAAAAACAAAAGTAAATAATTATTTATATATACTGGTGTTCAGTGTTTTTATAATGTAACAAATGTATGGCAAGTTGTGAGAATTAAAATGGCCAATGTCAATTTATTTGATCAAGTGGCTGGTAAAGCGTTTCTGTTTAATTCTATTTTTTTCTCATTTATGGCATCATTGTGTTTATCAGGAGGGAGCAGTGGCCATTATTTTCAAGTTACGCATGTTGGCAACAACTCGTCAATGAGACTAAATCATTGAGTCGAGATCATGCTGCGCTCTCTGAAGTTTACAGTACTCATCTTGTTGGACGGCTTAATCAGGTTATGGAGGACGTTCAGCGTATATACAGACGCGTAAGTATAATTATTAATTGCAATAATTCGTATGATTGTGCAAAGGATATTTATCGTTCACTCTGTGTATTATATTATGTAATTTGCAGTGTCGTGAAATTGGATATGAAACACACGAAGAAATATTGAGGGTGTTACATGAGCTTCATACAACAATGAAAACTTATCAAGCCTATCAAGCAGAGTCACGTCAAGCAGAGACAAAATTACGCGTTGCCGAGCAGCAACGTAGCAAATTGGAGATCACTAATGCACCACCGGAAAAACTTGCGCGCAGCAAAAAATATAAATTAATCGAGAAGGAAGTGAATAAGGTTCGTATATATATAAAGGTCTTTGATCCAAAATAATAAATGGATGCCGGACATATGAAAGAGTTGTGTCGAGAGTGGTTTTGAGAATGGATCGGTGAAAGAAATAACGGAAGATAAGAGATGAGAGTTTTGTTGGTGAATAAATGGAAAACTGACGGCGACGCATCATCATCATCATCATTATTATTATTTTTTTTCTTTTTTTTATCTTTTATTTTTTGCTGTATGGAAGAGAACGAATGTTGATTGTTGGAAGTATCAGGGTGGAGAGTAGTAGTCTGCGATGATGGAGCGAGATATATCGTGATGGCCCTTGACCTTTCATAGAAGCTCGAGAGCTCTCAGCGATGTGGATATATTGATTGGACCAACAAAAATTCGTAACATTCACCGTAGTAATTCAATAGACATTTCAGTGGTGAATCTATATAGTTGGGGATTTGAGACGGAATTCTTCCTCAATCGCCCATTTGCTTTTTATTTTCGTGTATGACGCAATCGATATTGTTGTATAAACGAGGGTTAGAATAGAATTGAGACGGTCGACGTTACAATGAGTAACGTATATTATCTTGTGTTTTAACATTTACTGAATATGATTCATAAGCTTGGATATTTTTTTTTTTTTACTCTCTTACTCACCCTCTCCAACTTTATCATTTGAATAAAATAAATAAATATCGTAGTAATGAACAGCGAATATATTATGAAATTCTTAAAATTGTGCCGAGGGGCTGTGTGTTGTAGATAAAAACGAGGACAAATATCATCAGGGCACAGTAGGGGGGGTTGAGAAAATATTGTAAAAAAAAAGAAGGGGTTGAAATAATCTGGCACTGACAATATTCAGGGCAACCGCAGGATATCCGAATTAGGTATTTGCGTCACTAGCTTGCCAATTGTTCCGGTGCCCATTTTTATTTTTTTCTACAACTACTACTACTACTACTACTACTAGTACTACCTATTCTACTCTATATTATTTCTCTATCTCCCTCACGCTTCCAATCTTTCTATTATCTGCATACTTTCTTTTGTCTTTGTCAGTGCTATTATGAAGATCGAATGTGGCACATTGCTCTGGTGTACGCCGATGTGAAGGATTATACATACAATGTATATGTACTATATACTGCCACTCTGCACGTACGCCTCTCCCAAGAGGCGCCTCATATTTCAAGCACTTCTTCTTCTCACTTCTTTCCTCTTAACTTCTTTTTTGCTTTTCATTTTTTGTTTTTTTTTGTTTTTTTGTTTTTTTTTTTTCATGCACTCTATATTCTCCCATCATATTTTTTTTTTATGATTACGAGGCACTAAGCAGACGCGTACCAGAGAGATTTAAGGCGACCTAAAACTGATGTTTTTCTTTTTGCTCCCGAACGAATGAGGAAAAATAAATAATCGCGGCCTCAAATAAGAGGCTCTACACTCTCAATGTGTACAAATGTTAAGAGACATGTGTATATATATGTGTGTGTGTGTGTGTGTGTGTGTGTGTGTGTGTGCGGTACTAAAATAATGACGAAAAGTGATAAACGCACGCGCGAAAAAACCTAGTGCCTATATAGTACAGTGAAATAATACATATGAGAGAGCAACGGTCGGTTATAGAAGTTATGTTTTAATGGCGCATATCTGTCGGCGAAATTCTATTTAATACCTTATCAATTTTTTATGCCGATAAATGCTCATATATGTGATATAATTTATTGGCAATATATTCTTTCTCACTTTACTGGCTATAATATTCACATACATATTGCTTTCAATGCGGAAGTAGAATGTATGCAGATATATCAGGAATGGATGGAAGTACGAGGAAGAGATTGGTATAGAGGCAAAGCGTTCGCAGTGAAATTAACTGAGTCAATTAGTAATCATACATGTTATCATGGACAGGGCAATTCATTAGTGTAATGCAGCTGTTGCATTTGTAAGTAAATCAAATGCATAATGTCTTATATTTTATTTCAGCGGAAGAACAAATATACAGAGGCAAAACTTAAAGCACTCAAAGCGAGAAATGAGTATATTCTATGTTTGGAGGCGTCGAATACAACAATACACAAATACTTCGTTGACGATCTGTCGGATCTTATTGACGTGAGTGTCTATGAATATATACGAAGCTATTTGAATTGTTGATTTAAAATATTTTTTGTTATTCTATTTCTATGGGACAATAAATATAAATTTTATGAGTTGGCATATTTCTGATTTTTTTTTTCGTTTCGTCTTTGTATAGTGTATGGACTTTGGCTTTCACAATTGCATCGCGCGAGCGTTGCTGATGCACTGCAGCGCTGAAGAAGGACGGCAACGTTCATTACAGACTGGCGCTGAACAGCTGGCCGCGTGCGTTGGTTCTTTAGATTCACGCGCAGACAAACAACGTTTTCTCGAGTCACATCATGCTGCATTTATGATTCCGAAAAAATTCGAATTTCAATGTCAGCGTGGCGACGATGTGCCAGAGCCTGAATTACAGAAAATTCTTCATATAGAGATGGAGCAGCGATTGGTGCAATTGCAACAGCGTGTAACATCACTTAGAACAGAGTCCGAGGAGGTTTGGAAAACACTTGAAACTGCTGAAGCAAGTCTATTAGAAATGCTGACGGCTAAGGATTATGATTGCTCGCGGTATTTTGGTGACAATGCGGTGCCAACGTCGAGGCCACCTGAGACAGTGCAGATTAAATTACGCGCGGATCGTCAAGAAACCGAGGAATTTTATCTGACGGTACACAATATTTATGTTTTATTCGTGTTCACTATGTGAATATAGCACGTGTGTTGACAGCCCTGTTCAAATATTAATTGAGCATTTATTTTTTTTTTAAGCAGAAATTTCGAGAATATTTGCTGGGAACATCGCGAATTGCACGTCTCGATGCAAAACAAGATTATATACGGCAAAGTTTGCAGGATGGATCGAATGCCAGTCCAAATCCATCAATTTCAACGTCAAAACAAAAACAAGCACGTCGAAAACGTATTGGTCGATTGCAAATGAATGGACAACCAAAACTATTTGGCGGTTCATTGGAGGAATATCTTGAAAGTACTAATCTAGAAATTCCATTAATTATGAAATCGTGTATCAGGGTTATAAATCTATATGGTCTTCACCATCAGGGCATATTTCGTGTGTCTGGCTCACAGGTTGAAATAAATAACTTTAGAGAGTGGTTTGAACGTGGTGAAGATCCCCTAGCTGATGTGACTGACGCGTCGGATATTAACAGCGTAGCTGGTGTATTCAAATTGTACTTGAGAGAATTACGTGAACCCCTATTTCCCATAATATATTTTGAACACTTAATGGAATTGGCTCAGTTGGAATCGAAACAGGAATTCGTTATCAAAATGAAAGAACTCATTTCAAGTTTACCTAGGCCTGTTGTCATTGTCATGCGATATCTATTCGCATTTCTCAACCATTTATCCGAATTTTCCGATGAAAATATGATGGATCCATACAATTTAGCAATATGTTTTGGTCCAACATTGGTGCCTGTACCGGAGGACAAAGATCAAGTTCAATATCAAAATCAAGTGAATGAATTGATAAAAAATATTATAACATTTTGCGAGGAAATTTTCCCGGAAGATATTGGTGGAATATTGTATGAGAAATATATCAGTCACGAGCCAGACGATGTGTAAGTAATTTATATAACATCATGTATGCACTGCATTGTGACAACCCACTTGACAGACACACCACTTTAATATCAAATGAATATTTCTTATTCACAGAGACGTGGGCGACTCGCCAACAGATCAGGTTCAAGAGGACATGGATTCCGAAGTGTATCCGTCGGAAGATGGTGAGTGGCATCCAGTCAATAGATAGAGAAAGTATAGAAGAACTGTATTATTTGACCTTAATATCATTTTTTTTTTCCCCCTCATTCTTTTGCTTCATTCAATCCATCAATCAGAGTCAGAGAACTTGGAGGCAACGGCGCAATTTGACTTCAATGCCAGATCTGAACGTGAGTTGAGCTTCAAGAAAGGCGATACTCTGACACTTTTTATGCAAGTGAGTTACGACTGGTGGCGTGGCTCTGTGGGTGGAAAAGAGGGTTTAATTCCTGACAAATATATCATGCTCAAAATCAAGTGAGTAGACCATTAATAGTTTTCATTCATGTACATACAAATGTTCATATGACTTTTATTAATACTTTGAATACCTACTTTATGTGATGTGGATAATATAGAGACGAGGAGCGTGACAAGGAGCTATTGAAATCATCCAGCGAAGAATCGATGCGACGAAGGGCCTCTAGCTCAGCGGACAGCGCGCTGTCGAGCAACAATTCACCACTGATGGGACCAACAAGCAATCCAAATGCATGGCCAACGATGAGCAACACGTCAGACATGATAACAACGTCTTCCGGTACATCTCAACACACAGACATAATCAATACCAATGCCATTATACCGAGTGGTGTGGTGGCGGGAGTTGCTTGTGTATCATCCAACCAAACAATCATCAGTCGAGAGGTATTGGAAACCACCGTTTAGCACTCCCACAATAATATTTTTGTTTTATCATTGTTTTTTGTTTCTTTTTTTTTCTTGTATTAATAACGTCTTGTGCGTTCACACGCGATTACTTTGTATCACACAACTTAATGAGCCGTTATCTCTTTTGCCGACCGCAAATGCATGTCATATACATTTTTCGCAAGCAGAAGACAAAATATAAAGAACATATGGAAGCGAATAAAAAATGCCAAGCCACAATTCTGCGGCCAACTGGGCCAATAAATGCATTTGCGCGACTGCACAATTACGCACTGCTTCAGTTTTATTTATTATACACGTGGTTTGATTATTTTTTTCTTCTTATAGTAATTGGAAAATTTTTTGTCCGCGGTTACAAACGAGACTGACCGCTTACATTCACCCCTACATATATACATACACATGTACACACACTCGATAAGACTGAATTATTTTTTCCATTCAACGAAAGCTCTTTCACGAACTCGATGTGACGCCCTAGATTATACTTATCCTTATTGTTTCTATTATTCAAGTGATAAGTAGACCAATACAGCTTAGCTAATAATTACTGTTTTTTTTTTGTACAATACTTTTTGTAAATAAAATGGACTTAGAAATAATACAATTTACCGACATCTCAATTGTCCGCTCTGCATGTGGCCTTTTGTTTATAATAAGAATTATTTCTTTTTCTGTCTTGGTGCTGTTTTTTTTTTGTTAAAATATGTTTATGAAACAAATTATTGCCATGTATTCTCTATTGTCATCATCGATTTTTTTATTTTACGTTTTAATTGTTATTGGTTGGGTTTTGTTTTTTATTACTCTGTTTTTCCAGATATATGTTTAGTGTGTGAGCGCTTTTGTATTTGGTGATACGCGCGTGAGCAAACACGTGTGAAAGAAAAAAAAAAGTTCCATTATTTAACACCAGACGGAATACAACGTCAGCAAAAATTAATGATTAAATAAATAATAAAAATATTATTTAAAGAATTAAAAACTGTTCGACAAAACTGCCACATATAAAAGTGATTGTTTTGTTCTTGTCTTTTTTTTTGTGTTCATTGTGTGCGTGTGACTGCTGAAATTTGCCTCAATATTTGTTGTTTTAGTTATGATTTTTTGTTTTTTTTTAAATATAAATAATTTATAAATTTGCGTTAATGCGGTTGTTCAATATATATTTATATACATATATACAATATAACACACTTTGGATGTATATCGTTACACATGGATGGGGAGAGTGGGCGCATTGACAGTTCAGTTGGTTTGTGAATCCTAGAGTCCTGTAGAACAATCTGAGTCTGTAAACGATGCCAAAGGGATTACCAATAGCGGGAGCATCTTAGGAAACGGATGTACTTTGAGTTTAGGTGAGTAAAAGCAGTCACGTCATCACGTCGACCACACTCCCCTCCACCTTAATCCAAATTCATATATGTATTTACACATATATACATACATTTAAATATTCACGCTAATTACCCAAAAAAAAATTTAATTCATTTAATAAAACATTATTTCATTAATCGTACATTATTCACACCCACAATCCTCTGAGATTATCTCTATAGGTAATTTACCTTTTATAAATCAGTAGATGTTTTTTTTTCGTGTCTTTTTCACATATATATTATATATGTATATATATATATATATATATATATGTGGGTCATTCCACCAAATAAGGACATTTTTACGGGGCGACCCTCGCCGATTATGTTTAAAATTTGTGGAAGTGTTCTCTATAGTAAAAAAAAAAATCCCTAAAAGTTTTAGCTCTTATTATGCAGCGGTTTTGGAGTTATGAATTTTGGAAATTTTCAAATAACATTTTTTTTAACTTTTTCATTAATTTTTCTGATGAGGAAATATTTTTTATTGAAATCCACGAAAAATCGTATCTTGTGGGAAAACGCCTCAGCTTTCGAATGGAAATATCCATTTTATCATAAACACATCAGAAGACCCTTTAAATGCCAATTAAAGTGGAATAATTGATTTTTCTCCATGTGCGGCGCAAGGTACTTCCAATTTGACTTTTTTTTCGGAAAGATCAGACTTTTTTCCACAAAATATATGATTTTCACGATGTGCATATTTTTTGTTCAATCGCAATTAAATTAAACTTAAAATCGTTATAGTTAAAATACTTTTATTTTTGAACTTTTTTCAGATGTTGATACAGTTTTAAGAAAAGCATATCCAATTTCATCATTTACTGGTAAAAAAGTGTGCAATGTCTGTGTACCCTTTACTGTTTTTGATGAAGAATATTGTACGTCTAACACATTTCTTGTGTGTAAATAATCATCATTCGTCATGAAAGTAAAATCAACGCCTGTAAAATTCTTTATTGCCCAGGAATGCAAATTTTGTGGTGTCAGTATATGTTTTTAGGACATCATTTTATAGCGAAAATACAAAGTCAGGTTTTTCTCTAATGCGAAATTAAGTTTGAAGAGTGGCGAATTTGCGGTAGTTTTTGACTTTGCAGAAAACTATGCATTCGTTGTGCAGGAAGCTGCCCAAGGCTTTCATTGGAATAATAACCAAGTTACTATATTTCCAATGGTGGTTTACTACAACGAAAATAATACTATTAAGCATTTTAGCTCAGTTGGTATCTATGATTGTCTTAAACATGACACAGTTTTGATTTATTGATTACAAGAACAATTGATTTCTTTTTTGAGAGAAAAATTTGCTGTTATTGATAGGATTTTTTACTTCTCAAATGGAGCACCTCAGCAATTTAAAAACAAAAAAGCATTTACTAATTTATGTTATCATTATGCTAACTTCAGAATCGTCGCTGAGTGGCATTTTTTTGGGACTGCTCATGGGAAAGGACCATGCGACGGGCTTGCAGGTGCAGTGAAACGACATACTGCTAGAGCTTCATTACAAATGGAAAAAAATAACATATACTGACACCGCAAAATTTGCATTCCTGGGCAATGAAGAATTTTACAGGCGTTGATTTTACTTTCATAACGAATGATGATTATTTACACACAAGAAATGTGTTAGACGTACAATATTCTTCATCAAAACTGCTTTTCTTAAAACTGTATCAACATCTGAAAAAAGTTCAAAAATAAAAGTATTTTAACTATAACGATTTTACGTTTAATTTAATTGCGATTGAACAAAAAATATGCACATCGTGAAAATCATATATTTTGTGGAAAAAAGTCTGATCTTTCAGAAAAAAAAGTCAAATTGGAAGTACCTTGCGCCGCACATGGAGAAAAATCAATTTTTCCACTTTAATTGGATTTTAAAGGGTCTTCTGATGTGTTTATGATAAAATGGATATTTTCATTCGAAAGCTGAGACGTTTTCCCACAAGATACGATTTTTCGTGGATTTCAATAAAAAATTTTTCCTCATCAGAAAAATTAATGAAAAAATTAAAAAAAATTTTATTTGAAAATTTCAAAAATTCATAACTCCAAAACCGCTGCATATTAAGAGCTGAAACTTTAAGGAAATTTTTTTTTTACTATAGAGAACACCTCCACAAATTTTAAACATAATCGGCGAGGGTCGCCCCGTAAAAATGTCTTTATTTGGTGGAATGACCCATATATATATTGATTGCATCAAAATGTAGAATTTTGTAGTATCAGTTTGGCGAACAGTTTTTTTTTAATTCATTTTTACATTTGGCACCGCTTCCCAAGTGTTGCGTAGTGACAGAAAAATGTTTTTGGCCGTTTCTGAAAACGTATATATGCATGTTAAATAAATTAAAATATATATATTTGGATTATCGCCAGCATGATATGGCGGAACAGATATATATATATATATATATATGTATGTATACATTTCTGCAGAATTTTACTTCAAATTGGATTCGACGCATCCTGCCGCTCTATTATCCTTATATACATTGTGTCACACTATTCTCTTTTATCACATTTTCTATTAATAATGCTCACATAAATCATTAATTTTTGTTTTTTTTTTCTTCGCTTCCATCCTCCAAAGTTCACTACTCTCGATGTGACTAAGCATTTATAATTTTAAATTTTCCAGGAAACGACTCCAATACGACAAAACAAAATGTCGAGCATGGAGAGTGTGGGGACACTGCAAACAGAACATCAACTAACGGATGCGAATGACGAGAATGAAAGTGTAAATGACTTTTTGGATTCTCTGTCAACGATGAGTGAACACGAACTGAATTTGGATGAGAGTGAGCACCAAAATGACATTGAGCATGAGACGAACGTTGACGGAGTGACAACACGAGCTGCAGGACGCAAGCAGCAACAATGGAAGTCTCAGAGTATGGCTGAAGATATGCAGCAAAGTTCACCATCCCAATTAAGCAATACTGAAGATGAAGATAATAAAGAGACTACGACATTTTTTGCCAATCGTGAATTGTGGCAAAGACGTGCCACGTCACAAACACATTTAACACCGCCAATACCACCAACACCAAAAGCCATTCGCGCATCTCAAGAGTTTCGTGAAATGCGTCAAAAACATACGCCCGATCTGGTAATGGATTTACCGCTGACAGCGCAAGACGCCAGCAAGAAATCTGCATCATCATGCAGTTTGAGTAGCTCGGATGATGAGAGTTCGGTACATGTGAGAGGTAGTGATCCATCAAAGTCACCAAATAACGGTCCAGAATCACCGGACATGAGCACAGCGGCCGAACGTTTTGCCAAACAAAATCAATGCACATTGAAAAAAAATACAAAATCAACAACAAGCACATTCAATCCCAATAATTCTATAGATGATGGTAGAATCAAGAGTTTAATTTCTGCGGATAGTGAAAATGGTGAGTCGATTGAGACAAAGGATATTGTAAGGTCGGCAAGTAGCAATGAAATATCAGAGAACGTTCCGTTACGTTCACCATTACCACCACGATCGACTCCATTGATTGCCGCAAAGTTTGCCGACATGCGACTCACCGGCGGCAGCCAACAGGTGTCTTCCTTTAAACCTCAGGTCAAGGTTAAACCGGCCATACTTCGTAAACCGGTGATACCATTTCCACATCCGCATATGAGTCCTGAACTTGCGAGAAAAATTGAGAAGCAGCAGATACAGAGCACAGAACAAATGAATTGAATTTTTTAGTCGCTTCCATATACAAATACCTATGTATCACGATCGATAGATGAGAGAGAATGACAAATATTGAATGATCACAGCGTTGACATAACATTTTTAGCATAGACATTTAGTATTAGAGAAAAAGAGATCGAGCGAATGGATGATTAATGAGTTTTATCGTGCGGCCATATTTTCGTATAGGTTTTTAAAATAAGATTAGAACACCATTATTCCAACAATTCATATGGGAATCTATTGATTCCGTTGTTTGTTTTATATTTAATCTAATTTTTTTTTTTTTTTTTTTTTTTTTTATTGATCCGCCCAAAGCAAAGAAAAATTTTAATATTTAAATGAAGATGAAAAAACGAGAAAGCAAAATACTAGATGGAAGAGAGAGGGATACTGATACGAGTTCACCAAAAAAAAAAAAAAAAAAAAAATACTCGCTGTTGTTGTATTATTATGAATTTTTTTTTGTTCTTTTAATCAAATGACCCATAATCCAATATATCTAGTCATGCCACATTAACGGTTGACAATGGGAGTTGAAACGATACAACTACAAATGTCGAATGATGCATCGAATAAGTAACAAGCAAAATAATAATAAAACAATTAAGGAAAATAATAATATTTAGATATCTTTAGATGCATAGTAAACTTTTATAACACATATTCGATATAATTTATACCTTACCGTGAATTCATTATTAATACTGTGACTTTCATAGAATGGAGATGAAGATTAATATGTGCTCATTAGAATTGTCGAAATCACCTCAAATCTTTTAGCAATTTAATCATGAATAATATGATAATTGTTTTTTTTTTTCTTTATTTCTTTTCATAAATGCTGAACGTAGAGAAAACGAATATTCAAACGGTCGCCCACTGCTTCCGCCGAAATATCGTGATATATAAATATAGCACAACCTCGTGTGGCATTGAGGGACATATACATCCATTATATTTACATTGTGTATGACTAATATTGTTCGATATACATTAAATAATAATGAATGTATACTTTACAATTCATCGACAGATTGGGTGATAGCCAATTGGCAAAACTGTAATAGCTTATAGAACGCGCTTCCCTTATATTTCCCTGGAGAAGTTCACCGATTGAATGATTCATAATACATATATGACACATAAATAATTCAATCATCGTGTGAACATATTCACAATGCCTTTCACAACGATTCATAAAACGACATTTACAATTAATTGATATAACAAATACTTGGTATGATAATAAAAGCGTATACCTTTCGTATATATTTATTCATATAACAATTAGAAACGCATTAGAAACACACTACAAATAAACATCAAGAATAGACAAGATAAATAAATAATTAAATAATAAAACGAAGAAGAAAATTGATATGATAAAGGTATAAAGGTATAATATATTCTTTGAGGATCTTTCTCCGATATATTTGAATTGACTTTTACAGAACGCAAATATTTATAATCGAGAAAAATAATTGGATGCTACATTATTTATCTATAAATATATATATATATATATCATTTACATGGAGTCAACATCACGTTACGACACTTTCTATCGCTCTTTATTATCTAGGCTCAATAGCTATTGTGAATTAAATGGTATATATACTATCACAACATTATAAACCCACCTCAATACATAATTTTAAGTGAACAACGCGTAACAAATACCGAGGAAAAGGAAGAAAGAAAGAAAGAAAGAGTTGATGACAATTATAAACCAAAGTGAGAAGCCACCCTGCCGCCTATATCCCAATTTTTATTAAATATTGTACGATATACATATAGAACTTATAATGTTGAATTCGATAAATTGTCTCTCTTGTATTTGTTCTTATGCAGTTTAACCCTAAGATGTTTCAATTGATAATTCCCATATAAATGTATACTTATCTCTATTTGTATAAAACTTTTCTACTTTCGATACTTATAAGTATGATAATGATTAATTTCCATTCATTTTATTATATTTAAAATTATATATTATACCAATTTGAGCGTATATATGATTTTATTCTATAGCCTTTAAACAGTTTGATTCATTAAGATGAGCCCTTATGAATGACACGATGTTTGGATTCAAGCTAATAATGTTGATGATAATAATAATAATAATAATAATAATAATAATAATAATGATAATAATAAAGGAACACATACAGACTGCATTACGGTATATATCATTTAAATTTCCCTCTCACACCAATTATTATATTTGTTGCGCATGACATTGTTTTTGTCAATCCGTCAAGTGAGAAAAAAAAAATATGTCGCCGCCAGCCCTCTGGGCCAGCTGTTTCGCACTCAACATCTGACATCAGCGAAAAATAATTAAAATATTCTCTATATATGTAGATAAATACATATATGAAACAGAAATGTGATGACATAATGTGTAGTGCCATATAATTCAATGTAGTTAAAGGTGTGGTTATAAATTAATAATGTTAAAATTCAATCGTCGCCTATTAATATAACCTAAAAATTGAAAAAAAAAAATTTATATATATATATAGAATTTGAAAACTCAGTGTATGATTATAGCTATTTGATTTATATATAATTAATTTGATCAATTGCAGATATGGATTTCACAGATCAAATAAAAATGGTATCTAGAAAAATGTTCTCTTAACGATATGGAGATAAACGAACTGTTGATGAATATTTTTGGCTCAAACTCTATCACTGAGTTCAATATTCCAACAAGCACAAAATCAAATAGTCACTCAAAGTAAATTTTGCTCTATTATTATGTTGTTAAAAACTCAATGACAAAAATATTAAATAAATCAATTCGGTTGAAATAATTCTTGTTTACTTGTGTTTTAGAACCGTAGAAAGTTTTTGTTTCGCCAAAGATTATATTCGTACTGCTTTGCACGAATTAAGTAAAGATGAGCCAATAGAGGATACACGACCAGGAAGAATAGGACCAAAATTAGTACGATTTGACGTTTCAACACATCATGGCCTCATTATTGTATCACCTGATCGACTCAGTGTCAATTCACAGAGTAACTTTAGCACACTACAAGCAAATACCGGCCTATATGAAGGCAAATGGATGTACGAATTGCAATTGGGATCTAAAGGTGTGATGCAAGTTGGATGGGGCACATCTCAGTGTAAATTCAGCCAGGAAAGTGGGGTAGGTGACACGGTAAATTCTTACTCATATGATGGCAATCGTATGAGAAAATGGAATGTGTCAACGCATAAATACGGAGAGCCATGGCTTTCGGGTGATATTATTGGATGTGCTCTAAATATGGATAACAATACTATTGAATTTTATCGCAATGGACGATCCATGGGTATAGCATTTGAAAATATAACAAAGGGTATTGGGATTGCCTATTTTCCATCAGTTAGCTTAGCATTTACTGAAAATTTGACAGCGAATTTTGGATCAACGCCATTTCGTTATCCAATTGATGGTTATCAATCATTGCAACTGGCGCCTACAGAACAATTGAACAAAGCAAACAAACTGTTCACCTGGTTTGGATCTATGATAAATATGATTGAGAGCAATGACGAAAGTTCTATACTCGCAGAAAAGTCCATGAGCACACGAACGTACCTGATGTGTATTTGCCGATTACTTTTAGATGATTTAGCACCATTATTAGCAATTCCATATATTGTTGAGGCGGTTTTTTTACCATTTATTCAAGAGCTTATTCGAAATCATTCGGTGAATACAAATTGTACGAGGTTGAATACTTGCTTGAATTTATTATGGACATTTCTTGCCGAGCATGAAATGAAAGCTTGCTTGGAAAGTACCGTCGTTCATCTTTTATCAGCTTTTAGACATGTATCACTGCTTCTGGAATATCCAGATCAATGCAAGAGTTTAATTCTACTCACAACATTATGTCGACATGCAAATACACGACAATATTTGCTTAATAATATTCTTTTTGATCGAGTACGCTTTGCTAATTTTGTACATGTCAAACCGTTGGATGAGGGTGGTCTGGCGGAAATAATTAAAAAAACTTGGTGGGAGACCAATCCAATAGATTTGTCAGTAGAAACAAATCGTGAGAGCTATGGTGAGGCGTGTGAACGAATAAAATCAGCAATTTCTGAAGTTGAAGCACTTCAAGTTGAGTTATTGATAACATTTCTCGATAATACAGACGGTACAACCAAAACACCATCATCAAGAACAATATTTTTGAGGAAATTCCGTAGATTTGTCCAAGAAAATTTAATATCCAGCCGTACACCATTGCAAATAACTGTTTGCTGTTTTCATCGATTACTCGTAGCATTTCGAATACTTTGGGACGCTGAAGTTGGTACTGGTCCAGTTTACGTACCGTGTAGACTCTTTTACGATTCATCTGTAAATTACATGGGTATTGATCGATTAGGTGGTGTTTTATCATATCTCAATAAAACATATAAAAATGAATTGATTCATCATCTGGGGCCTGATCATGAAGTAATATTGGCAATG
Organism: Galerucella tenella; assembly: GCA_910591685.1. Classification (NCBI taxonomy): domain Eukaryota; kingdom Metazoa; phylum Arthropoda; class Insecta; order Coleoptera; family Chrysomelidae; genus Galerucella; species Galerucella tenella. The sequence continues at coordinate 51,051 of CAJUYH010000243.1, read as the reverse complement.
GAACAAACGCAAGAATCCACGAGTACATTTATGGGTGGACCTGGACGAGTGGGCGAAATGTCAGTAATGATTCCCACGTCTACGAGAATGTTAAATATCAATCCATCAACTTCAACGACGCCTCTTATTCTCGGTTATCCGCCATACATTCGCGAAGAAAAAACGCCATTGCGCTTTGGCACTGCAGACTCTGCCATTTCACTTCTTGAGCTGCTAGAAGGTATTATCCTTTTTTATCACGCAGCCGCAAAAAAACAAATTGCCAAAGTGGCAAATTTAAGAGACAGCATGTCGGAATATATTGCAGCAATATCGAGTGTTAAAGCACAACTCGAGACAATGAAAAAACTCAAGGATCCCGATACACATTCAATACAAAAAGAATTGGTACGAACTATTGGTGTGTTCAGTACCAAACTTTCAGAGCAATCACGACATATGGCATGGGTGCGCGCTGCTGTTTATTCCAAAGAGAAGCAAGCGCAGTTAGCGTGGCTACTAAAAGTTGTGGTGTTGACATTAAAAAAAGCCAGCGAAGAGGGAAATATGTTTCGTTTTGTTCCGGACTTTTATTTGGAAGCGCTTGCTGATTTAAGCGTTGGTCTTAAAAATCACTTGCATCCTACAGCACCCATTGAAATGATAACTGGATATCAGGAGCTGTTACGTGAAATTGCTGAGTTTCTATGCGACCATTTTTTGGATCCACGAATTGTTCATGCAATTGCAAAGGACACTTTAATTCTTACACTTGCTGGTTTTACATCAAATCCATTGACACTTCGTGCGCTTGAACAAATACCCAAGGAGTCACGTTTAAAATTTGTAACAAATGTATTACGACCGTATGAAAATCGAGCTTGGGCACAATCCAATTGGGTTTTGGTGAGATTTTGGCAAGGTAATGGTTTTGCATTTCGATATGAGAAGAGTCCACATTTGTCGAAGAAAGTTGGGCCAAAAATGTTGCAGCAAGAATCAATTTCACAGCCAATTAAACCGTGTCCATCGGTGATATATCAAATGCATGTGAAAAATATATTGTTGGACAAGCCTAAAGCTACCACGCAATTTCTTAATTCTCTATTGAATCAAATGAATTGGGCATTCTCAGAATTTATCGGAATGGTTCAAGAAATTCACAATGTATCTTCTAGACCTGAACGTGTTTTTATTGAATCGAGACAATTAAAAATTTGCGCAACATGCTTTGATTTAGCGATATCACTTCTGCGTGTAATTGAAATGATTGCGACAATAGCGCCAAGTATATTTAACGATCCTCAACTAGCATCGAGTGAAAATCTTT